>JBBPBX010007655.1:0-64597 GCA_038048925.1 Garcialebias charrua | reverse complement strand
AACTATAGGGGATCACACTCTTAAGCCTCCCTGGTAAGGTCTATTCAGGGGTTCTGGAGAGGAGGGTCCGTCGGATAGTCGAACCTCGGATTCAGGAGGAGCAGTGTGGTTTTCGTCCTGGTCGTGGAACACTAGACCAGCTCTACACCCTCAACAGGGTCCTGGAGGGTGCGTGGGAGTTTGCCCAACCAGTTTACATGTGCTTTGTAGACTTGGAGAAGGCATTCGACCGCGTCCCTCGGGGGGTTCTGTGGGGGTACTCCGGGAGTATGGGGTACCAGGCCCATTGATATGGGCTGTTAGGTCCCTGTACGACCGGTGTCAGAGCTTGGTCCGCATTGCCGGCAGTAAGTCAGGCTCGTTTCTAGTGAGAGTTGGACTCCGCCAAGGTTGCCCTTTGTCACCGATTCTGTTCTTTTTTTATTTTTATTTTTATTTTATTTATTTTTATAGTTTTTATACAAAGTTAAACCATAACAACCACAACAACGACAACAAAAAGAGAAAAGAAAAGAAAATAAAGAAAATAAACGGTCACCAAGGGAGGGAAATATCATTGCCGCTTAAGAAAATAAAATTAATATAGTATTGAGGTCACTGAATTATTTAACAGGTCAACGATTATTAAGGATCCATGAGGAGTCATAGTCCAGCAGGTGGGAATATCAGTTCATGTCTGTCAAGTCCTGCAGAGCCCTACAGCACCCAAGACCTACCACTACATCTTGTGATGAAGTGGTGGTACTAAACTTGAACTTGAGTCCTTGTATGTTAACCATTTCAACCATATTTTTTTGAATTTGTTTTCCTGAAGTCTTATATAGAAGGTAAGCCTTTCCATTTCACATATTTCGTCTACTGTGGCTGACCACTCTCTCATTGTCGGTTAAGCCACTTTCTTGTTATTGTTTTCTTTCCTGCTATCAGTAATATTTTCAACAGGTACTTATCCCCGGTGTTGAGTTCAGTTGGTAAGTTACTTAAATATATGGTTTTGAAATTGTGTTCAATCTCAAAACCAAGGATTACTTTTATCTCTTTAATGATCAGTGACCAGTAAGAACAAATCAGTGGACAGTCCCAGAAAATATGAAAGTGGTCAGCCATCACATTATTACATCGCCTCCAACAGGAACCTGATTCCGGATTGCCCGTCTGAGAGAATGTTCTTTTGGGGGTTATAAAAAACCTAACAATATTTTTCCAAGAAAATTCCCTCCAAAATCCTGAATTAGTGGTGGAGGCGTTAATCTGGCATATGTTTAGCCACTCGACTTCTGTCAATACTATTTTTGCCTCCTTTTCCCATAATTTTTTAATGTATATTGTTGATGTTTTTTTATTGGCTTCTAGGCACCCATATAGTCTTGACAACCTCTTCTTAAGAGATTTACCTTTGTACGCATCAATGAAAATGTTAATAAAATCAATATCAGAATTCTCCGGTATTTTAATATTCTTTTCAAAGTGATGCCTAAGTTGCAAGTATCTAAAAAAATCTTGTTTGTCAAGGTCAAATTTTTCTTGCAATTGTTGGAAACTGTCCAAAGTAGTTCCAGAAGAAATCATGCAGTATGATGTAATCCCTTTTCTGGTTAATTGTTTGAATTTTGAATCAAGTTGTGCTGGTACGAAGCCCATATCATGCTCTATCCATCTTAATAACCTAATTTTCCTCTCTAAAAGTGGATTGCGGAACTCTTTAAACCAAATATTGAGGGGGACTTCTGTAAAGATGCTCAACTCTTCTGAATATATGGTTTTAAGGTGTTTATCCCCTAGCAGAGCCTGCAGGGGGATGTCTATTTGACTTAACTCTAGATCTTTCCATTTTGATTCATATCCCTCTTCACACCAGTGAACCATAAATTGCAGTTGTGCTGCTCTGTAATAGTTTTCCAAGCATGGGAGCGACATCCCTCCTTTATCTCTAGGTAGTTGTAACGTTTTATAACGTACCCTTGGTCTCTTATTCTGCCATATAAATCTGGAAATCATGCGGTTCCATTCGTTAAACTGCTTATTAGGAATTTCTATTGCTAGAGATTGAAACAAAAACAACAGTTGAGGTAAAATAATCATTTTTATAATTTCTATTCGTTTATACAAATCGAGCATCATGGGAGCCCATCTGTCCAGGTTGCTTTTTATTTTATTAGTCATTGTACCATAGTTAGCTTCGTATATTTTATTTAAGTTTCTAGTAATGTTGATACCTAAATATTTCAAGGTTTTTGTATTCCAGTTAAATTTGAACACATTACTAATATCCTCACTGGGTGAGTAGTGGAAGCATAATGTCTGAGTTTTCCCAATATTTAATTTATAACCTGAATAAAGTCCAAATTGATGGAGACAAGACATGAGGTTCGGAAGACTGACATCTGGGTCTGATAGTGTCACCAGGACATCATCAGCGTATAAACATATTTTGTATTCTTTTCCCTTTAATATAATTCCCTTAATTTCTGAATCCTCCCTAATTTTTTGAGCAAGTGGTTCTATAAAAAGTGCAAAAAGAATTGGACTCAGAGGACATCCTTGCCTGCATCCTCGTCCCAGAGGGAATGTGTCTGAAAGGCCACCATTGATTTTGATCCGGGCTTCTGGTGAACTATATATTGATTTTAAACAACTTATAATTGTATTATTAAAGCCGAACCGCTGTAGGACCAGATATAAATATTCCCATCTAACAGAGTCAAAAGCTTTTTCAGCATCAAAACTGATTGCTAAAGATTTCAATTTATTTCTTTTCATTATATCACATAAATATAACGTTCTCCTCACATTATCCTGTGTGCGTCTATTTTTAATAAATCCTGTCTGATCTGTATCAATCAGTTCGGGAATAATATTTTCTAGTCTAGTGACAATTATAGAGGTGAATATTTTATAGTCTATGTTCAAAACCGAAATGGGCCGATATGAGCTGCACTCACTTTTATCCTTTCCTGGTTTTGGTATAACAGATATTATCGCTTGTTTCCATGATGGAGGGATTTCACCTCCTTTAAGCACATAATTAAAACATTTTAACAACAAAGGCATTATAGTTCTCCAGTTCCCTATAATATATTTCAAATGATTTATGTATATCGTCTGGGGAGAAACTCATCTGATTAGAAATTGGGATTTTTGATTTTAAAAATGAATCTATCTAGTTGTTGTTGTTTTAGTCGCCAGGCTATTAGCTTTTTTGCTCTAGGTCCATTCTCATAGTAAGTTTGTTTTATGTATTTAAGATTAAGTATCACCTTATCATCAAGTTTCTTATTAAGTTCCGCTTTTATTGTGGCAATTTGCTTTAATAGGGTAGAGTCTTTGGTTTCAATATGCTCCTGCTCCAAATTGTTTAGTTGTTTATTCAAATTATTAAATTGCTCACATTTTTCTTTTTTCTTCCTTGATGCCCACATTATAATTTTCCCACGTAATACTGCTTTTGCTGCATCCCATAATATGCTTGGTGATAATTCATTACTGTTATTAAATTCTAAGTAGTCCGTAAATTCCTTGTTAATAAAATTCTCAAATTCGTTATCATTTAGCAGAGATGTGTTAAATCTCCATATTGTTGACTTAGGGTGAGAATCTAAACATATTTTCAAATATATCCCTGAATGATCTGACACGTCCCTAGTGCCAATACTACAATCTAATACCCTATATCTATCTGCTCTAAATATGAAAAAATAATCAATTCTTGAGTAAACGCCATGGGGATGAGAGAAGAAGGTGTACTCTTTGGTCAGTGGGTGGCAATCCCTCCAGACATCTATTAAACCAGTCTTTTTAATCATCTTTTTTATATACATAGATTCAGGGTTAATTTTTTTTGAAGGGTTTGAGGAATCCAAGGACGGATGAAGTTGTGCATTCCAGTCACCTCCACTTATCAATACACCAGATGTTTCAGTCAATATGAGATCAAATATTTTATCAATTAAAGTTTTATCATGTCCTGGGGGTCTGTATACATTGAGTAGAGTTACTTCTTTTGAGTCTATTGTTCCCCTCACCAAAACAAAACGACCTTCTTTGTCTGTAATTTGTTTGGACACCTGAAAGTCCACATTATTTGCTATTAATATAGCCACACCCCTCGTGTGTGCCTTTGGATTGGAAGAATAAAATGTCATTTTAAAACCCTTTTTTTTTTTTTTCATGGTTCTCTTTTGTTAAATGCGTTTCTTGCCAGAATATTATTTGTTGCTGTTCTCTCTTCATTTTAGCTATAAGCTCTTTTAATTGGATTCTGTAACCTGTGAACATTAATAGATATAATTTTATATTGCTGTTGGATCATAACTCCTTAAAAGAAAAAATCCCTTTGACATACACATCCAAGGTGACGATACCAGTAAATCAATTAACAAAAAAGAAAAGCCTAAAACTACAAAACATAATACATGAACGACTTCCAAAACAAAATGACTCAAAAATAAAACATATATGAAAATCACAAACAAAAAACATGAGACTAAAAGACAGACAACAGGTAGGACTTCCAAAACAAAGTGACTCTTTGAGGAGTCTAGGAGGAAGAGAAAAGTCCCCACGAGTCTTCTATCGTGGGGGGTCTCTCCCGTGCAGGCTGACATAACTCGGAATGAGTATGAGTTCAGTGCACAATCAGAGCCCTTTAAACCAGCTCCCAAAACAACGGTTATTCATTTATTATTTTAAATCCGTAACGAAAATTTTTTAACATCAGCTAATGATAAATAAAATGACATTATAAAGATGTCTGACCATGTCTTTATGTTAATATATTTTGATCTTAGTCCACACTTTGGGTCAGAATATTTTTTTTTTCCTTTTTTTTATTTATTTATATATTTTTTAAATTAATGAGCGGCACTTAGCTTGTAGAAGTGGATGTGTGTCCGTCCTCATAACGAAATCCGCTGAGTTTTTCCCGTGCTCTCTCTCTGTGCTTGTCGGAGGCCGGCTGCTTGGCCCCTGCCACCTTCCATGATAGTCCATCCAGCTTCTCCATCAGCGTCTCTGCTGCAGAGTCATCGCTGCCGCTGCTTTCTGGAGCTAGACCTCTCTTCTGTAGATCCTTCATGGCGTCCGCCGCGTTGTTGTACGTGATCGGGCCGTCGTCAAAAAACACACGCAGTTTAGTTGTTGATGAGTTTCTGAAGCGGATACCTTTTTCCTTCAGAAGTTTTCTGACAGGTGCGTAAGCTTTCCTCTTCTTCTGGGTCTCTGTCGGGTAGTCCTGGTCGAAGTAAATCCGCTGCTGGTTGAGATAAATTTCTTTTTTCTTCCAAGCTGCTCGAAGCACCAATTCTCTGGTTCTGAATGCCAAAAATGAAATCAGCACAGAGCGGGGGTTTGCGCTCTGCGGTGGTTTAGGGCCCAAAGCCCGGTGGCAGCTTTGAATGTCTAAATCAAAGTCCTGGAGTGACAGCTCGGCCTTGATGAAATCAACCATGAACTCCAGCAGGTTGTCTCCCTCTGTGTCTTCTGGAATCCCGTACACACGGATGAAATTCTACTTCTCACGTTCAAATCTATCCACAACCTTGCCCCTCCTTATCTATCTCGACCTCCTACAAATCTCCATCCCATCACGCTCTCTCAGGTCCTCCTCTTCACTACATCTCCATGTACCCTCTGCCCGCCTCTCCACCATGGGGAGCAGGGCCTTCACCTGCTCTGCCCCTCACCTCTGGAACGCCCTACCGCCAGACCTTCGAAACACCACCTCCCTCTCTCTGTTCAAGACTGCCCTGAAAACCCATCTCTTTAGACTAGCGTATCACTAACTTTACTAAATGTATTTTATCTTACCATTTTATATCCTTTATGTATTTTATATTTCAATTTGTCTCTGATAATGTTTGCTCTGTATTACACTGTGTTGGTTTGTTAAGTGTCCTTGGGTGTCATGAAAGGTGCTTTTAAATAAAATGATTATTATTATTATTATTTCTGAAAAAGAAACCCAGTTTAACTTTCAGTTTCTTTACTAGGTTTTCCAGGTGGAGTTTAAAAGAGAGATGCGAATCGACCAGGATACCCAAATATTTATAGGATTCAACAAACTCAATAGGGACACCGTTTGAGGATAAAATCAGAGGAAGAACTGCTGGGATCGACTTTCTATTTGAAAAAAAAATATCCCTTTGGTTTTATCAGCATTTAGGACAAGTTTGAGATGGAACAAATCTGACTGGATGATATCAAAAGCGGATTGCAGAAACTGGAAAGCCTTTGCTACTGTTTTAGCTCGACAGTAAACAATTGTATCATCAGCGTAGAAAGGTAAGGATGTATCAGGGATGCTCTGACCTACATTAGCTATGTAGATTGTAAAGAGGGTTGATCCTAAGACTGAGCCTTGTGGTACACCATTTTTAACTGTTAAATAACTGGAAGAAGTACCATTATGTTGAACACATTGTCTCCGATCGGAAAGATAATTAGAAAACCAACCAATGGTGTGATCAGAGAAACCGATTCCTGAGAGCTTATGCCACAAGATGTTATGGTCCATAGTGTCAAAAGCTTTAGAAAGGTCTAAGAAAAGTGCAGCACAATAATCCTTGGCATCCAATACTTCAGCAATGTCATTAAGAACCTTCAGAGAAGCAGTCGTTGTGCTGTGTTTTTTCCTGAAACCAGATTGATGGAGCGGTAAGATGTTAAATGAGTCCAGATAATTTTTGATTTGAGAGTTTATCAGTTTTTCTAGAACCTTGGCTAAAATGCAGAGTTTAGAGATTGGTCGATAGTTTTTCAATGAGGTGGGGTCACCTCCCTTCAGCAAAGGAAGAACAAAGGCTGTTTACCAAGCATCCGGAATGGAGTTTTGACTTATGGACAGATTAAAGATGTGGGTCACAGGGACTGAAATGATATGAGTAGCGAGCCTTAAGAAATAAGGTGGAAGTTCATCTGGACCTGCAGATTTTTTAGGATCAAGATATTTTAACAGTTTATTTACCTCACTGACTGAGAATGGAGAAAAAGAGAAGGTGTGATTAACTGAGGATTGACTTGTAGGAGGGATTTGATTTGTAGAAGTTTGATTATTAGATGAAGTGGCTGATTTTCCATTTTTAACTGTGTCAAATAATGAACTAGAAGCAACAAAATGTTTGTTGAAACAGTTCAGGATCTCGTGCTTATTTGACACAGGAACAGAGTCAACAAGAAGTTGTGATGGGAGGTCAGATGATTGGGGGATGCCTGAGAGAGATTTGATGGTTTTCCAGAATTTTTTAGGATCGTTTAGATTTTTGGAGGTCTGAGATAATAAATAATTAATGGTGTATCCAGACCGAACAGCGTTTCAACTTCCACAAAGCTCGTCACGCACGCAAGTGGACGCACTTGGTGTCCAGACCTGAACGCGAAACTGCTGCGGGGTGTGTGGGAGGAGCTTACCGGTATACCGAGTCCTCACTGCACTCCGCCAGGCGAGGAGCTTTTTATTTATGTCTCTGTGGAACAGACTTGACTGGTCATGAAGGACTTGTCGCGAACATACAGCTACAATGAGTTTCTCTTCCATAGTACACAACCTCGCGGGTCTTTTCTGTGTCCCACAAACAATACGTCACATAGTTGCGCAATACCCCCGCCCCCTCGTTTCCGCGTCACATAGGGACTCTCCCCCTCTCTTCTCCCCCCGACTCTCCCTGATCAACCAATCAGGGAGAGTTGAACGGCGTTTGAAAGTTTGAACGGCGAAATCTTCAGCATGGTGAATGCGTGGTTTGGAGGCTGACGCGGGTTCACGTGCATGGAAAAACGCTTTCCAGCACGCTCAACACGCACGTGACGTGACGCCCGACGCCAAGACGCGGCTGGAAGCGCGTCCCCCATTGACTTTGAATGTAAGCTGGACGCTCCTGCCGTTGAAACGCAGTTAGGTCTGAATGCACCATAAGTTTTGCGGCTTTGATGGCAGTTGTGCATTTATTCAACTGCCAAAAATGTCCAGTTGGGTCGCATAACAACCAAGTCAGGCCTCAAGAGATCGGATGCAACGGAGTAAGTACAAGGTAATCCCGCACACTACGAGGGAGAGGATCATTACCAGAACTAAGGGCCAGTTTACACGGCGCGTATTTTGAGTGTAACCGCTACTTTCTCTTTGCGACTTTGCTTATCGCCTACACGACGCTGCTGGCCCCCCTCGATGACACCGATACTTTTCTGACCCTGCTCTCAAGGTGGAAGTTTTTCGCTGACCCCCCGTTGATAATGTAAACATCTCCCGTGGAGCTTTTGTTTGAACACATGCACGCAGCACGCACGCGCAGACAGCCGGCATTTTAACAATGGCGGTGGACTGGACAGTGGACACACGCACCACTTTCTGAACTATAGCTGATGGAATATATTTTGATTCTCATATTTAATTATTCTACACCTTACCTGCATCTGTGTTGGAAGAGAGCAGCTGCCTGGATCCAGTTGTCTGTTAACGAGGCAGTCGGACATTTCACGTGTCACGCTGCACTATAACATACTAAATGTGCTATATATTAACAGTTTAACAATAATAAACAGTATTTATGTTAGCGTGGGAGATATTTACATTTATCTGAGCTAAATGAAGCTATCTGGACTCGTTACGTCATGCCTAACATGCTGCTGAAAATGAAGACACCAGGTTGATTTTTAATTTATTTATTTATTCAACACCACAAACTCATGTCACAAACACTGAGAATTAAATTGAACACTTTTAAAAACACGTTAACCGAACTTTAATGAACTGGACTCTGTTGTTCATCCTGGTGGACACTGGACCCAGATCCGAACCGCCGGTCCGCTTCGTGGAACAGCTTCGACCTCGCAGGAAAAAAATAAAAATAAAACCTCAGTTGGTTGTTCTGTGATCGAACTAAACACAAGGAAACATTATTAAGAACATGGTTTACCTTGTAGCGCTGCTGTAAATCAGCTGATTCTCACGGACTAAAGTCAGACATGTTGACTCGGTTCTGCTCAGCAACTGGTGCGCAGATGAAGCGGTCCACTCGGTGTCCGATCTGTTGACTCTTATCCAAATTCCAGCTTTAACTTGTTGTTAACTTGTTGACAACAACTTGTAGTAGCTGAACTTTTAGCCAGAGAGGAAAACAGGCTGCCTCGTGTGCTCTGTTTGTTTACCTCAGGCAGCAGTGGCACGCGTGCGCAGTAGTGAAGGTTCCAAAAATCACAGCGCCATCTAATGGCCCAGCATGGTAACTACAGTAAATTCATGAGTACGGGGGGTGGGGGGAGAGAGTCGTATCCACAGAATTCGCCCATGTCAACGCAAAACTTTCAACCTAATTAACATACCCAAAAGTTGCGTTTCCCCCACACAGTGTCCGTGTAAACAGGGCCTAAATTGAGCAAGTTGGCGCTAGACCATACGTAGGTGATAGGTTGAAATGGGATTGAAGTGTCAGACTTGAGAGTCTTGAGAACTTTATCAATCAGTTGGACGTTGACGACGTTAGTTCCTTCAAACCGGAGTTGCTCTATGGTTCCGGGGTATATCTCTAAACTCATGTTTGTGAAGCACTCGGGTTCCTCTAGAGTGGTTTCACATTGCTCCGGATGGAGGTGGTAGAGCATCAGTTCGCCAATGTGCACGTTTGTCCCTTGGGGGACACTGATCCACATTGTTTTGTCCGGTAGAGTCAAAAGTCTTTTGGCCACGGGATGGCCATAGGTCATCAACGCGGTTCTTTGGGGAGTGTTAACTAACCAATGCGACCCAATTCTTTCTGCAGTAGCGACTATGACTTGGCGTTGCAGGGTTATGGTCGTTGAACATTTCGAGTTATTTGGAATGGGTGTGACTCCGCAAATGCCTGTGGCTTTGTTCAAAATGAAAGGCTTACTTGTACACAGGTAATGTATCTCGTGGGTGAGAGTACACATCTGGAGGTTTGGAGCTAAGTAAATTGTGGGGTTACTGTCGTGATAAGCACCCACCTTCGGAGTGTTGATTTTGGCGTGGTTTTCACCGTGCCAATTTCCGACATTAACAACATCCTTAAGTCTGTAGATGCCGTCAGAAGGGATGATCGGTATATTGATAATGAATGCGAATTCACATGCTTTGTGGTTGACGTAAATCTGGATCGCGCTACCAAGAGTGTAAGCCAGGTGAGCCCAGATTGGTCTTACTTTTTTGTTTGTAGCGGAGTAAAGGATGTCTGTCACCATCTGTAGGGAGATGAGATAGGGTGGGATTCTGCCAGTAGCTAGTGTATCAACCGACGAGCTGATATCTCTGAGCGTATCAGAAAGGATCCTATCTATCAGGTGGGCGATGGCGTAGTCCAATTCTACCTTAAGTTTTAGTTCGTTAACCGTTTGTGCAAGGACCTTTATTTCTTGGGTGTGGGTGTTCAACACTAAGACATTGGCCCTCATACACGAACCGTTCGTACGCACAGATTTGTTCTTAAACTGTGCGTACGAGTGATTTAGGATCATTTGTGGCATTCAACAATGTTTTCGTATCCTACGATTTTTTTCAGATACGAACAAAATTTACGAGTGGTCCGGACCTGTCGTATATTTTAGGAGCGTCAGTCTGCTGTCATCCAGACGGAATTTCTCCACTAATAACTTCATATTTCGTTATTTAGAAAATATTTAGAGTTTAAAAAAGTCACGCACCACAATTGTTTTTGACAATAGGTTCTGTTTGAAGTCGAATTATAATTTTAAATGTAATAATGACTAACGGATTAAAGTATTTAAATTAAAATCAATTTGTTATCAATGCCGTTTTCTAACACTACAATATCAATATGAAGATCTCAAACTGAAACCAACTTAAATTATGAATTAATTTAAGTTTAATTTGTCTCGGTAACGCAGACTTCGGTAACGCAGACTTTAGGTTGACCTCCTCCTGTCGCAGTCATAGCTGTCAGATAGCTCAATGAGTAGAATGTTGCGTTGCAGTTCCGAACCTTATGGGTTCGAGTCCCACATGGGACGTTTTTTTTCTCCTTTTAATTCATTCCAGATTTAAAAAACACAAGAAAACTATTTACAATACAACAAGAAATGAAGCATAAAGTCTTTTTAATCTGGAATGAATAAATAATCTAAAGAAAGAAGGAAAAAAATAGTCATACCTCGTGGGAATCGAACCCACGAGGTCTCGATAAGCGGTGCAATGCTTTACCCAGTGGGCCACCAGGACGCATGTATATTTTAAGGTCCACATTTCTTATAAACAAACATTCTTTGGCTTTAGTTGGTCATTTACTCCCATGAGTGACGCTGCTAATAAGGACAGATTTTCTTTTCTTGACCTCAGAGAGCAGAACTTCAATCTCCGCACCGGTAGAGTTCTTCTTTTTACTTTTCGCTGTCATTTTATGAACGAACACGTTTTGCCTCTGAGGCAGGAAACGTAGCCTTATATGGTGTTTTGAGGGGTGGGAATTATGTAAATAACCTCTCCGCGTGCACGCGCAGGTTGATAGAACAGGTGGGATTCATCATATTTGCGCAGCCATTTACACACTTTTCCTGAGGATAGAAGAGTTTGTTGAATCTGACGTGGCATGTTCGTACGAACGCTTCGTACGAACAAAAGTAGGAGAAATTTAGGATAAAAATATGAACATGTTCGTGCATGAGGGCCAATATCTCTAACAGTTTTGGTCACCTGAGTGAACTGTGCTTGTTGCTGATTCATCTGTGTTCGGATCTTTGGGAACTCATTTTGTATTTCATTAACATGTTGTTTTAAGTTTGTTATGCTGACAGTGTTGACTGCGGACAAACCTAAACTGAAAAGGGATCCGAGAGGAGAGGCTGCGAGGAGTAGCCATCCAATGCTACGCTTCTTTCTACTACTTGTTCCACTCAGCTCCTGTTGTGTGAGAGTGAACTTATGTAGTTGCGTTAACATGTGTTGGATTTGTCCTCGCGCTCTCGATTGGTAAAGTATACCATGTTTTGTTGGACCATTCGTCATTGATTTTAATGTGCTGTTTGATCACAGTTTGGGGATCAAAACGAACGAAGACCTTCTGGGTGTACAGACGACAATCTGTGATGAGCATTCCAGGTTGATCCCTAAGACTGATTCCTGAGGTGGGTCCAAGGGTCACAACCTTGAGTTGTCCATTTTGGGGATCAAAACGAACGAAGACCTTCTGGGTGTACAGACGACAATCTGTGATGAGCATTCCAGGTTGATCCCTAAGACTGATTCCTGAGGTGGGTCCAAGGGTCACAACCTTGAGTTGTCCATTTTGGTGGAGTCCCAAGAGGGTGAAGATTAATAGGAGCAGTTTCATCTTGGTCCTAAAGAAACACAAAAAGAAAGATCTTAGCTTTCTAACAGATGTTGGGTTAAAGCCTGTGGATTTACAACTGTCATTAGAGTTAAATTTTGTTCTTACTTTTAATAATAATAATAATGAATTCCATTTATAATGCACTTTTCATTAATAAAAATCTCAAAGTGCTAGTGTTCTAAGATCTGGTCGGAGCGGTTTCTTTACGCAACTAGTGTAGTTTAAACTGTTTAGTTTATTTACTATCTTGTGTTTGGGCGAACTTTTTTTTCCCATGTGGTCGGTGAGTTTGCGAGATCTTTGTAGTTTGTGGAGTCATTGAACGCCTTGTAAGGTTTGATCTGATTTCGATGTATCCATTTAACAATCGGCTCTTTGCGGCCTTTGCTTATTTTGATTCCGTAGACAATTGAGGACACTTTGTCTGTTATCAAATGAGGTCCACTCCACCTGGGCATTAGTATGCGGGTGAGAGTTTCGGTCCCGGACTCTCCTTTCCTGGTTGTGGAGGTGAATGTTAGTACCAGACTCTGTCTCCCACTTGGAGTTCATCGTGAGAGGCCTTCTGGTCATAGTACGCCTTGCGACCTTCAGCGGATCTTTCCAGGTTTTTCTGGGCAAAAGCAAAAGTGTTTCTGAGGTGTATATTCAAGTCTTTCATGTACAGGTAGTCCCCGACTTACGAGTGCTCTTACTTACGAGGTCCCGGACTTACGAGCATGCATCTCATTAAAAAAAAATTATAATAATAATATTTTTTTTAAACTTTTTTTATTTTTTATAAATGAATACATGTACAGTACTGTACAGTCACCAAGCACTTAGCCTATCCTAACACAGTTTTTAAAGATGAAGGAGTGAGTTGAATTGTCTCCCTTTCACATAAAGGGAGCTAGCTCCCTTTATGGGAATGGAGCCTGCAGGGAGGAGGGACACAATTCAACTGACTCCTTAACTGTGTTAGGATAGGCTAAGTGCTTGGTGACTGTACAGTACTGTACATTTATCTATTTATAAATAAAAAACAATAAAAAAATAAAAATACTGTATATTTTTAATAAATAGATAAATGTACAGTACTGTACAGTCACCAAGCACTTAGCCTATCCTAACACAGTTTTTAAAGATGAAGGAGTCAGTTGAAATGTCTCCCTCCTCCCTGCAGGCTCCATAGGGAGCTTGCTCACTTTATGTGAAAGTGAGACAATTCAACTTATTCCTTCATCTTTAAAAACTGTGTTAGGATAGGCTAAGTGCTTGGTGTGCAAGATGGCGGCGCGTGCAAAGGCTGCGGCTTCTCTCTCTCCCGACAACACGGTGTTTTCGTCTTCTTTGTCCTGCATGCCGCAATGTGCCGGCACGTCTTCGTCATGTTTACGTGTTCAAGAACGCAAGTATAGCCGTGAGTTCCTGCTTGATGTCGGAAAAACCGCTCATTTGGGAATAAACAGTGACCTCCAGGAGAAGCTACGTGAGCTGGAAGAGAAGCTAAACGAGTTTCGTGACTGCGGCCTGCTCTGGAAGCCAGCCCCGAGCCTCAATTCATCACGCCCGCCGTGGGAGCGCCACAAGCGGCTGGACAGTAAGCGGAAGCCGGCCCTGAGCCTCCCTTCTTCGCGGCCGCCGTGGAAGCGCCACAAGCGGCTGGACAGAAAGCGGAAGCCGGCCCTGAGCCTCCCTTCTTCGCGCCCGCCGTGGAAACGCCACAAGCGGCGTGACAGAAAACAGAAGCGGGGTAAACGCGGAGGTGTCAGAGCTAGGCTAGCAGCTAGCCCACACAAACCGGCGATCCCATCCATGGTTTTGGCTAACGTGCGCTCCTTGGACAATAAACTGGATTATATACGCCTGCTACGAACGACACAAAAGACTGTGAGAGACTGCTGTGTGTTTGTATTCACGGAAACGTGGCTCAACAACAACGTTCCGGACCATGCTGTCCAGCTAGGGGAGCTAACATGCTACAGAGCGGACCGAACCCCCGAGGGAGGTAAGACAAGGGGAGGGGGGCTCTGTGTTTACATCAACAAAGCATGGTGCCTGGATGCTGCTGTGGTCTACAAACACTGCTCATCTTTAGTGGAGTTCATGACTATTAAATGCAGACCGTTCTATTTGCCGAGGGAGTTTACAGCTGTTTTGATTGTTGCTGTATATATCCCTCCAAGCTCCAACAGCAAAGTTAGAAGTGAGGCTTTGAATGAACTATATCTGCACATCAGTGAGCAACAAACAGCCCATCCTGATGCTTTTCTCATCACGGCTGGTGATTTCAACCATGCAGATTTAAAGAGTGTATTTCCAAAAACATACAAAAACATAAACTTTGCAACAAGAGGAAACAACACACTGGACCAAGTTTACACCACCATGAAAAATGCCTACAGAGCCCTCCCCCTCCCCCACATAGGTGCTTCTGACCATATCCATACGCAGATGATTGCCAGATCTACCTGCCACTGAAACCAGCGAATACAGGGTCCCTCCACTCTCTCCTAAAATGTCTGGACGACATTAAGACTTGGATGGCTTCAAACTTCCTAAGTTTTAATGACCAGAAGACTGAAGTCATCATCTTCAGCCCTAGCTCAGCTGCCGCCTCTGATGAAATAAACTTGGACTCCCTCCAGCCGTACCTCAAACACTCCGTAAAAAATCTTGGGATGGTTTTTGACTCGGACCTTAAGTTCGATAAACAGATCAGCTCCGTTCTCCAGAAGAGTTTCTTCCAACTGCGGCAGGTTGCTAAGCTCAAGCCGGTGCTGTCCAGACCTGATCTCGAGACACTAATCCATGCATTCATCACAACCCGCCTGGATTATTGTAATGCACTGTACGCTGGGATCAGTCAGGCCTCCTTCTCACGCCTCCAGCTCGTGCAAAATGCAGCAGCTCGGCTTTTAACCGGTACACGTAAGTTTGAGCACATTACACCTGTTCTCTCCTCCCTGCACTGGCTCCCCGTGCGAACTAGAGTCGACTTTAAAAT
Source organism: Garcialebias charrua (assembly GCA_038048925.1). Taxonomy (NCBI): domain Eukaryota; kingdom Metazoa; phylum Chordata; class Actinopteri; order Cyprinodontiformes; family Rivulidae; genus Garcialebias; species Garcialebias charrua. The sequence goes on along the minus strand of JBBPBX010007655.1, from coordinate 49,315 downwards.
CCTGTTGTTGACCTACAAATGTCTGAATGGCCTCGCTCCCCTCTACCTCTCTGAGCTGCTGGAACCATATGTTCCACCGCGGGCCCTGAGATCATCTGATCAGATGCTCTTGGTGGTTCCAAAAACACATCTGAAGCTCCGAGGAGATCGGGCGTTTTCAGTCACCGGCCCCAAACTCTGGAACAACCTGCCCCTCAACATTAGACAGGCCTCCTCCCTTCACTTGTTCAAATCCCTGCTAAAAACCCATCTGTTCTCTCTGGTGTTTCATACTGTGTGAGCTGACGTAGTGTATATGTTTTTACTGTTTTCATTTTAATATTGTTCCTATACATTTTTATTAGACTTTACTGCTGTTAATATCAGAATTGTTACTACTGTATTGATGTGTGATACTGTTCTGTAAATTTTTTGAGCCTCTTTATGTTGTGTGTGTGTGTGAAGCACCTTGATAGCAGTTTATCTGTTCTAACTGTGCTATATAAATAAATTTGACTTGACTTGACTTGACTATCTGTGTTATGCTAAAGCCAGCATACAGGCCGCTGGTGAAAGTCACAAAACCAGTCTGCAAGCAGATACGAGTGTGGCCAGAGGGGTCTTCAGAGGCACTCCAGGACTGTTTTGACACCACAGATTGGGGTATGTTCAAAGAAGCTGCTACCACAAACAACAACACATGTCTCCAGGAGTACTCAGACACTGTATGTTCATACATCGCCAAGTGCATTGATGATGTTACCAACCTCAAAACCATCACTGTTCGGGCTAATCAGAAGCCATGGCTGACAGCTGAGGTTCACAGACTCCTGAAAGCCAGGAATGCTGCCTTCAAAGCGGGAGATCAGGTGGGCCTGAAGGCAGCCAGAAAGAACCTGACCCAGGGCATCAGTGAGGCCAAGGAGCAGTATTCCAGGAAAATAGCTCACCGTTTCAAGGACAGCAAGGATACACGCAGTCTGTGGCAGGGAATACAGACCATCACAGACTACAAACCCCCCCCCCAGACCTGTGACAGCTCAACCTCTACGCTGAATGAACTGAATGAGTTCTTCGCTCGGTTTGAGGCAAGTAACAGCACACCTGCACAAAAATTCCCCCCCTCTCCTGATGGCCAGGTGCTGGCGCTGTCCTCAGACAGCGTAAGGCGTTCATTCATCAAGATTAACGCCCGGAAGGCCTCTGGTCCTGACAACATACCTGGTCGTGTGCTGAAAGACTGTGCAGGGGAACTCGCAGCGGTCTTCACGGACATCTTTAACATCTCGCTGAGTCAGGCCATCGTCCCCACCTGTTTCAAAGCCACCACCATCATCCCTGTCCCAAAGAAGGCAACGCCCGCATGCCTCAATGACTATCGCCCAGTAGCACTCACCCCCATCCTGATGAAGTGCTTTGAACGGCTAGTCATGAAAAGCATCACATCTGTCCTCCCTGCCTCCCTGGATCCCTTCCAATTTGCATACCGACCTAATCGCTCAACCGACGATGCCATCTCCTCTGCCCTCCACACAGCTCTCACACATCTGGACACGAAGGACTCTTATGTTAGAATGCTGTTCATCGACTTCAGCTCGGCATTCAACACCATCATCCCCCAACAGCTCATCCATAAACTGGACAGTCTGGGGCTGAACACCTCAATGTGTAACTGGCTGCTAGACTTCCTGACCGGGAGACCACAGACAGTACGGATCGGGAGTAACACATCTAGCACCATCACATTGAACACAGGGGCCCCACAAGGATGTGTGCTGAGCCCCCTTCTATTCACCCTGCTAACACACGACTGCACACCATCGTACAGCTCCAACCACTTCATCAAGTTTGCGGACGACACAACAGTGGTAGGTCTCATCAGCAACAACGATGAGACGGACTACAGGAACGAGGTGAGCCGCTTGGCCTTGTGGTGCGGACACAACAATCTCACTCTCAACGTGGAGAAGACAAAGGAGATTGTCGTGGACTTCAGGAAGAGGGATGCACAACATGCCCCTCTGACCATCAACAGCACCGCAGTGGAGAGAGTGGACAGCACCAAGTTCCTGGGAGTGCACGTCTCAAAGGACCTGTCCTGGAGCAGGAACACTGCAGCACTGGCGAAGAAGGCTCACCAGCGCCTCTACTTTCTCCGCAAGCTGAAAAGGGCTGGAGCTTCAACCTCCATCATGTGCACCTTCTACAGAGGTGCCATAGAAAGTGTCCTGACCAGCTGCATCACTGTGTGGTTTGGTGCATGCACTGCATCCTGCCGCAAGAGCCTCCAGCGCATCGTGAAAGCAGCTGAGAAGATCGTCGGCACCTCCTTGCCCTCACTGCAGGACTTACACAGCAAACGCCTCACTCGGAAAGCCCACCGCATGGCAGGTGATCCCACACACCCACTACACAGCCGCTTTAGACTGCTGCCATCAGGGAGGAGACTGAGGAGTCTCCAGGCTCGTACCAGCAGACTGAGAGACAGCTCTGTTCATCAGGCAGTCAGAATGCTAAACACTCTGCCTGCTCTGCCTCCCCTCCCATTTGAACTGCCTTAACACAAAAAACTTTCTCACACATTACCACTCAACACAAAGTTTTTAACACTGGACTCTGTGTCATCAAACGGGTTATTCACTAAACTCTCGGTCATGTGTTCATTCAGTTTGCACTACTTCTCATATTTGCACTAATGTTTGTATTACATTACTGCCTATAGTCATACTACTGTTTACATTCACTGTTTACATTTATTAATACTGTTTACATTTATTACTACTGCTTTACATTTATTACTACTGTTTACATTTACACTACTTTTATCTACACTACTGCAGATACATATACAGCATTCTCTGACTAGCCTTATCTAAGGATGCCAAATGTGCCTTATGTGCCTTACTGCATATGCCACTTTGCCTCTATACCAACATCAACTACCTCATACATATACTGTGTACATTAACTTATATGCTGCTGTGCCACTCTTTGCAAATGTCAATGCTAGAACCTTCAGTTTATTAGATATACTTTTTATACTTTTTATACTACTATGCAAAAACTCAGGACAGTATTACACTTTTATTATTTCATTTTATGCTTATGTTCATTGGGTGTTTGGTGTTTTAGGGGTGTTTGGTGTTTCAGTGTTGGTGTTAATTTTCATACTTTTATACTATTATGAAAAAACTCAGGACAGTGTTACACTTTTTTACTATTTTATGCTTATGTGTATTAAATGTTTTAGTGTTTAGTGTTTAGATGGTTACTGTTGCACCGAGGGACTGAGAGAAATGCAATTTCGGTCCTGTGTATGTCCTGTACATATTGCAGTTCTGACAATAAAGTTGACTTTGACTTTGACTTTGGTGACCGTCCAGTACTGTACATGTATTAATTTATAAATAAAAAAAAATAAGTAAAAAAAAAATATATATATATATATTATTATTTTTTTTTTTACTATGTGATCCTACTTACGAATTTTTGACATACGAGCGCCCCCTAGGGACAGAACTCGCTCGTAAGTCGGGGACTACCTGTATTGTTGTGTGGTGTAGGCTGTCGCCATGGCGGCGTCACCTGGTTGGTACAACAGGGGTGAAGGGAGAGTCATTTGTGGATCGGTCATCATCTCAAAGGGAGAGATGCCAGTTGATGTGTGTGGAATGGCCCTAATGTCCATGAGGACCAGAGGGAGTTTCACGTCCCAGTCCTTGTGGTTTGCGGTTACGTATTTCTTCAAAATACTCACCGCAGTTCTGTTTGCTCTCTCTACTTGTCCTGAAGCTTGTGGGTGGTAGCCAATATGGAAATCGGCCTTGACGCCTAGCGTCTTCCACAGTTCTTTCATCACTTCACCTGTGAAGTGTGTACCTTGGGCTGAGTTCACCCTGAGGGGAAGTCAAAACCTTGAAAATACATGATCCATCCATCCATCCATTTTCTTCTGCTTGTCCGGGGTCGGGTCGCGGGGGTAGCAGCCCAGACTTCCCTCTCCCCAGCCACTTGGGGCAGCTCCTCTGGGGGAATCCCAAGGCGTTCCCAGGCCAGCCGAGAAACATAGTCCCTCCAGCGTGTCCTGGGTCTTCCTCTGGGTCTCCTCCCGGTGGGACATGCCCGGAACACCTCACCAGGGAGGCGTCCAGGAGGCATCCTAACCAGATGCCCGAGCCACCTCAACTGGCTCCTCTCGATGTGGAGAAGCAGCGGCTCTACTCCGAGTCCCTCCCGGATGACTGAGCTTCTCACCCTATCTCTAAGGGAGAGTCCAGACACCCTGCGGAGAAAACTCATTTCAGCCGCTTGTATCCGAGATCTCGTTCTTTCGGTCATAACCCAGAGCTCATGACCATAGATGAGGGTAGGAACATAGATCGATCGGTAAATTGAGAGCTTTGCCTTTTGACTCAGCTCTCTCTTCACCACGACAGACCGGTACAGCGCCCGCTTCACTGCGGACGCTGCACCTATCCGCCTATCGATCTCACGCTCCAGTTTTCCCTCATTCGTGAACAAGACCCCGAGATACTTAAACTCCTCCACTTGGGGCAGGACCTCCTCCCCGACCTGGAGAAGGCATGCTACCCTTTTCCGGCTCAAGACCATGGCCTCGGATTTGGAGGAACTGATCCTCATCCCGGCCGCATCACATTCAGCTGCAAACCGCTCCAGCGAAAGCTGTAGATCACGAACTGATGAAGCCAATAGGACCACATCATCTGCAAAAAACAGAGAAGAGATTCTAAGGCCACCAAAACGGATCCTCTCAACACCTTGGCTGCGCCTAGAAATTCTGTCCATAAAAGTTATGAACAGAATCGGTGACAAAGGGCAACCTTGGCGGAGTCCAACTCTCACCGGAAACGAGCCTGACTTACTGCCAGCGATACGGACCAAGCTCTGACACCGGTCGTACAGGGACCTAACAGCCCATATCAAAGGGCCTGGTACCCCATACTCCCGGAGTACCCCCCACAGAACCCCCCGAGGGACGCGGTCGAATGCCTTTTCCAAGTCCACAAAGCACATGTAAACTGGTTGGGCAAACTCCCACGCACCCTCCAGGACCCTGTTGAGGGTGTAGAGCTGGTCTAGTGTTCCACGACCAGGACGAAAACCACACTGCTCCTCCTGAATCCGAGGTTCGACTATCCGACGGACCCTCCTCTCCAGAACCCCTGAATAGACCTTACCAGGGAGGCTTAAGAGTGTGATCCCTCTATAGTTGGAACACACCCTACGGTCCCCCTTTTTGAATAGGGGAACCACCACCCCAGTCTGCCAATCCAAGGGAACTGCCCCCGATGTCCACGCGATATTGCAGAGTCGCGTAAGCCAACACAACCCCACAACATCCAGAGCCCTAAGGAACTCAGGACGAATCTCATCCACCCCCGGAGCCTTGCCACCGCGGAGCTTTTTAACCACCTCGGCGACCTCAGCACCAGAAATTGGAGAGCCCGACCCAAAGTCCTTGTTCCTGTTTAAAGTGCTTTATAAATAAAATGGTATGGTATGGTATGGTAAAGTCCCCAGGCTCCGCTTCCTCAGTGGAAGACGTGCCAGTAGGATTGAGGAGGTCTTCGAAGTATTCGGCCCACCGACTCACAACATCCCGAGTTGAGGTCAACAGCACGCCATCCCCACCATAAATGGCGTTGGTCGCATACCGCTTTCCCCCACTGAGACGTCGGATGGTGGACCAGAATCGCCTCGAAGCCGTACAAGATTCATTAGCAAAATTGCAGTTGTTTGTGCTGTGTCGTTAGTAGCTGGTAGGCATTCTATCCATTTGGTAAACGCGTAGGTTACCGTGAGGAAATACTTGTTTCCTCTAGAGCTCTTATGCCGGCTACCCACCAAACGCGTTTCGAACAGCGGAAGCAGCCAGTTTACATGCAAAGTCTTTGTGGAAGAGTGGCGAGGAGCAGCGAAGCGTGACGTGGCGCATTTTGAGCAGTTCAAGCAGCGCGGCAGGGCGTAGCACTTCTCTTCCGCGCACGCGGAGCATCCAAAGCAGCCGCGTCGCAGCAACCAATCGGGAGAGACTCTGCTATGTGATGACGTAACGACGACAGGACTTTTTTTGGACTTTTTAAACTTAGCCCAACAAGCCTCCATGAAGAAACCAGCCTCCGGTAAGAAACTTGGCATTTTCACAGTTGCCGCTGTCCGCTCGAGCGTACAATCACCCCAAACATGAAAAATGTTTTAATCTCAACAAAGACTTTCAGAGTTGCAGTTCGGCTCGTAGAAGACCCACTCACGTAGTAACGAGGCTCACGAACAGCTGATTTTATCAGCCCGGTGTACAAAAAACAAAACAACCCCGACCGGAAAAGGACCAAGACGCTCCTCCTACTGCGCATCTTCGGTGTGAACAGACATCTGTTGACAAGCAGCTGACACCGCGCGTTTAGAGCGTTTTTGATGCTCAAGACGCGTTCGGTGGGAACCCGGCATTAGTGAGTGGTCCAACCCAGTCGAACTGGATGTCAGACCATGGAAATGCAATGCCTCTGCTTTTCAGTGGTGCTCTGTGGAGCGGTTTGGTTGGCTGAAACTGGCCGCAGACCAGGCAACCTTCAATGTAGTCTTTGACATCCTTTTTCATACCAGGCCAGTAGACAATTTGTTTCAATGCCTTTAGCGTGGCATTATCCCCTTTGTGTCCTACAGACTGAAGATCATGGGCATGAACTAACATCACCCCCCTGTGGCCATGGGGAACCACAAACACTGGTGAGGACGTTGGTCCATGGGCGAAAGTTAGGATGCCTTTGATTATTTTTAGCTGTTTGCGCAGATGATAGAGGACTTTAAGATCTAGATGAGAATCCAGTTAGTCTTTGGACTCAGTATTATTGTCAGGGTCAGTCAGGTACAGTATCATGGAGTTGATAGCCAGGTCCAACTTCTGCAGTTGGATGATGTCTGGGTCAGTCAGTGCGGGTCGTACAAAGACTGTTTTGTCAGCAGGTCTGGCTGCAGCCTGTGCACGCGTGACTGCCATTACCTCAACCGTAGGTTGTGTTGACTGAGTTTTAAGTGAGCAGGAGGGGTCGAAGGACCATGGAGAACCTTCGTCGGCTCCTTCCTTGGCTAAGGAATCTGTGATGTCATTGTAGTACTTGTCATCGCCTGGTACTTTTGAATGTCCTGGAACCTTCTTCTAGTAGATCTGTAAGTCGTGTGATATCACCAAGTGATCACACGCTGTGAAAAGCTCCTTGTGTTTGACCACTTTTCTGTCGCTTGTGAGGAAACCGTTCTGCTTCCACACAACGAGATGACACACGAAACTTAATCGAGCATAGTTAGAGTCAGTGCAGATGACTAGCGTCTTGATGGAATGTTCTACTACCATCTGGAGAGCTTTTAGGATTCCTGCAATCTCAGCATACTGAGAAGTCTGAGAGCCTAAATTGCAGCTGAAAGTGATCTGTTCTTGGCCTTGGAGGAGGACCCCCACCCTAACACCTGCCTTGCAGATGTTGTCGTTGTGGAATGAATATCCATCCACATACAATGTTGTCATACCTTTACAGATATTTTCATCAAAGAAGTAGTGATTTGGATCCTTCGTCACTAAGGGTTTTTCGTCAGCTGGCAATCGGGAGGCCGATACATCTTGTGTACATTTTTGGCAGATTACCAAGTCAGTCCCCAGATGAGACTTCTTGTTTTGACCATAGCGGATGTCTAGGTTAAAAATTTTAAGCGCCATGAGCCAAGTTGCAACACGTGAGTTTGTTACCACACCATCTCTGATTCGTTGACTGTTTAGGAAAGTCACTGGCTGGTGTTATGTTTCAACAATGATTTTATGTCCACCAATGTAGCTGGAGAAATGTTTTACTGCCCACACTGTGGTCAGTAGAGCTTTCTCACAGTCTGAGAATCTCAACTCGGGGCCTGTCATTGTCTTGCTGGTGTAGGCTACCACACGTTTGTCTCTGTCATGTATTTGGTACAGACCTGCATGACACAATCTTGTAGTTTTGGACCCATGTGCAGGCAGGAGAGCAAAATGATAATTTAATTTTAAACAAGAAAACAAAATGCTGACGGGACAGCAAAAACACTTACATGAAGGATGTCACCGTGGAAGGTGAACAGGCGAGGAGGATCAATGTGTCTTACAGAGCAGAAACAGAGCTGAGCTGAGCAGAGCAGAACAGCACCAACAGACAATGACTGGACACCGAGTGGAGGAGAGGAAGGCTTTTTATAAGGCAGAGGGAGAGTGAGTAATGAGAGAAGCTGGCAGGTGGCTGATGAGAAACAGGTGAAAGTGATTAAGACTGAGGACTGGAGAAGCAGACTGAGGAGTGAGTGGAGAATTAGACTGAGAAGTGACTGGAGAAGTAGACTGAGGAGTGAAAATAAGAAAAAGTATGACAGGAACAGAGCCTGTCATAACCCTCCCTCAAGGGTGGCACCTGACACCCCTAAGATGGGTCCCCACACAACTAGGGAGGGAGGGAGGAGGAGACAGGACGGAGGGTACAAAAAGACAGATCCCCATAAACAAGGCCGATAGGTAGGAACCCGAAAAAAACAGAAAAGAGGGGAACTACATCTATGTCCAAGAGGTCAGGCGGGCGGTCGGGAGGCCCTCCAGTAGGCCGGAGCACGTCAGGCGGGCAGCCGTGACGCCGTCCAGCAGGCCGGAGCACGTCAGGCGGGCGGCCTTGAGGCCGTCCAGCAGGCCGGAGAACGTCAACAGGCGCCGAGTTGGGCGATGAGTCTGTAGTCGGCGTCGGCGAGTCGGGAGCCGGTGAAGGGAAATCAGATGCCGTCGGCGAGTCGGGCGCCGGCGATGAAGAGAAGCCGTCGGGCGTCGACGTTGAAGAGGAGTCATCAGGCGCCGGCAATGAAGAGGAGTCGTCGGGCGCCGGTGATGAAGAGGAATCATCTGGCGCCGACGATGAAGAGGAGTCGTTGGACGCCGGCGATGAAGAGGAGTAGTCGGACGTCGGCGATGAAGAGGAGTTGTTGGGTGCCGGCGATGAAGAGGAGCCGGGCGATTAAATTTCTTTAGGCGGCGAGTCGGCCAACGATGAGACGTCTTCAGGTGGCGTGTCGGCCGTCGATGAGACGTCTTCAGGCGGAGAGTCGGCCGTTGATGAGACGTCTTCAGACGGCGAGTTGGCCGGCGATGAGACGTCCTCAGGCGGCGAGTCTGCCGGCGATGAGACGTCTTTAGGCGGCGAGTCCGACGTGAGGTCTGAAGACGGCGAGTCCGTTGTGAGGTCTGCAGGCGACGAGTTTGGTGTGAGGTCTGCAGGCGGCAAGTCCGACGTGAGGTCTGCAGGCGGTGAATCTGGCGTGAGGTCTGCAGGCGGCGAGTCCGGCGTGGGGTCTGCAGGCGGTGAGACCAGCAGAGCCGGATCGTGCGGCGAGACCAGAAGAGCCGGATCGGGCGGCGAGACCAGAAGAGCCGGATCGGGCGGCGAGACCAGAAGAGCCGGATCGGGCGGCGAGACCAGAAGAGCCGGATCAGGCGACGAGAGGACTTAGGTCTCACGTTGACCTACTCTTCTGCGGCGGCGAGAAGCAAGGCAGGCAGGTGGGTCACTGTCGATACCCACAGAGAAAGATGGAGAACTGCTCCTTTACACATCCACTGAGCAATATGGCACTGGATCCGTGGGCGAGACCATATTGGCTGGTTCCGAGGGGATCCTGGGATGACCTGGGGGCAGAGCAATAGTCGGCAGGAAACAAGAGCATAGCATTTGTCTCTCAGTCCAGGCTTCAGAAAATAGTTCGCACAGCCCAGGGTCATAACTTACAGACTCCAATCGGGTAAACACATTTATAAAGTCTTCACTGGCCACTAACCTTTCCTGAAGATCAGAAGAAGTACCTACAATGTCAATATATTTACATATTACCCAGTGGAATAGGTCCCATTCAGAGCTGCGCTCTGTGATGCTCACAAAACCTACTGAGTCAGGGTCTGGTCCGGTCATTCTTACACGATCTTGTAGTTTTAGATGCATGTGCAGGCAGGAGAGCGGAGGTAGGGGTTTAAAATAATAATTATTTAATTTTAAACAAGAAAACAAAATGCTGACGGGACAGCAAAAACACTTACATGAAGGATGTCATCGTGGAAGGTGAACAGGAGAAGAGTACCATGGTGTCTGACAGAGCAGAAACAGAGCTGAGCTGAGCAGAGCAGAACAGCACCAACAAACAATGACCGGACACCGAGTGGAGGAGAGGAAGGCTTTTTATAAGGCAGAGGGAGAGTGAGTAATGAGAGAAGCTGGCAGGTGGCTGATGAGAAACAGGTGAAAGTGATTAAGACTGAGGACTGGAGAAGCAGACTGAGGAGTGAGTGGAGAAGTAGACTGAGGAGTGGGTGGAGAAGTAGACTGAGGAGTGAAAAAACGAAAAAGTATGACAGGAGCAGAGCCTGTCACTGCACTTATGCAATGAGCTGAGAAACCCACTTCCAAGTAAAAGTCCTTGTTGTAGGCTGGTTAGACTAGACATGAGGCTGACTTGATCCTGTTTATAAGAGCGTCCATTGCCTGCTGTTGTTTGTCAGTCCAGACAAATGGAACATCTTTCTTTAAGAGTTTAGTCAATGGTTTTGCAAGGTCTGCATAGTTTTCTATGAATTGATTCGAGTAGTTACACACACCCATAAAACTTTGTAGTTCTTTGAGATTGGTGGGGACTTTGAGATTGTCGAGGCCTTAGGTGCGAGTCAGTTGTGGCTGTACTCCGGCTGGACCAACAAGTAGGCCAACATAGTTCACCTTGGATCTGTACCACTGGCATTTTGACAGTGATATCTTAGCACCAGTTGTCAGTTGATTCAGAACGTGATCAATCTCAGCCAAATGTGAGTCCAATGTTGGCTGCCTAAAAAAGGACATTGCTCACGTAAATCAGTGTCCCACGCTGGTGGGCGACTGGACATGCTTTGTCCAAAAAGATGTTGAACTCTGCAGGTGAGTTAGCGTAGCCAAAGGGACACCTGTTAAAGGTGTATTGACGGCCACCAAAAGTGAAAGCTAGTTTGTATTGGTCCACCTCGCGCACCGGGATGGCCCAAAGACCAGAGGCAACGTCAAGGGTCGAAAAGTACTTGGGGCAGTTCCTGTTGGAGCTGAGTCATTGGCCACCTGGATAAGGGAACTTGTTTGTTTAGCTTTCTGTAGTATATTGTGAGTTTCAATTTACCATTTGGTTTCAACACTGGCCATAAAGGCGAAGAGTAAGTGCTGTTACAGTATCGGATGATACCTTTTTCTAACAGGTCATCAATGATTTCTCTGAAAGGTTGATGTGTTGCCAGAGGAATCTTGTAGTGTCTGACAAATGTAGGTGGAGCATTGGACGGGGTTGGGAATCGATGCTCACTTTGTGGAGCGTGGTCAACCCACAATCCATTGTGTCAGTCGAGAATGATTTCTCATATTTTAAGAGAACTTTGCGAAGTTTGTCCCTTTCTTCATCAGTTTTCAGGGCGTTGGCTTAGGCTGTTCAATCTGTGAAGCAATCAAGGGGGTTTCTTGTTCTTTGGGGAGCTCCAGTGAGTCCCTTTCTGTGTCGTAAAACCTGTCTACAGGTAGGGCACTATAAGTTTGAGGGCCTAGGCATTCTCCTTGGTTGAAACCAAACCTGTTGACTTTGTCATGGTCAGACTCATTTGGGGAGAAGAGAGATATGGCCTGTGTTGGTTTCGTGAACAAGACTTGCCCCGTATGTTGACTTGGGATCAAGTTTTCTGGGAGTCCTCCCAGGAATGGAATGCTTAGTTCAAAATCATGAAAATCAGTAGAGATCAACCATCTTAGCTGTGTGTTTTTTGGGATCAGGATCTCTTCTGTACCTGTGTTGCACACAGCAACAGACGTGGTTCTGCAGTCGAGGTCCACTTGGCATGTGGCCTCCATGGACAGTCCTAAGTTGGGAAATGTAGGAGATGGTTGAAAGTAAGCCTGTTTTTGGCTAATATCTTGACCTTTCACAATGTGAATTTTCATCATATAGTTCATTATCTGATGTGGTACTGCGGTGTTATGGTTGCTAGCAACCTGGCAGACCTCTGGGATGGTCTGTCCAACCTTGAGGTTTTCTGTGGATAGCACAAGAGAATGCTTTGTGGCTGTGTTCAGTGACCACAGTACATTGTTGTTGATGTCCACTCGGACACCTAATCTTACCAAAACATCAGAGCCTAAGTAGGTTGCATGTGGTAAGTTTGCGACAAAGACAAACGGGTGGACCAGTTCTCGTTGGTTCCAGTTCAGTTTCAGGTAAACGACTCCTCTTGCGGTCATTACCGTCTTACTGTCGGGATCTAATGGAAAGCAGAAAGTTTGTCAGAGTCAGAGAGTCAGAGAGTCTTTATTGTCATTTGCACCACATGTGGTACATGTGATGAAAACGAGATTATGTACACGGGGTCCCAGTTACATCCAACAACAAATGCAAGAGAAAAACAGTAATAACATCTAGAATTAACTAAGAAAAACATCAACTATTAATACACTAAGCCTAATATAGTGGGAATAAACAGCGGCACGAACATGAGTTTGTATGAGCAGATGGTCACAGATGAACACAGATGAACACAGCAACAAGAAAACAGATCAGCATCAGCACAATGTGATATTTTGCAGTGTTTATTTTTTATTTTATTTTTATTTATTCATGAGTCTAACAGCCTCAGGGTAGAAGCTGTTCCTCAGTCTAGTGGTTCTACACTTGATGCTCCTCAACCTCCGTCCTGAGGGGAGTGGGGCAAAGAGTGAGTGTGCTGGATGAGTGAGGTCTTTCATGATGCAGGTGGCTCTTTTCCTGCATCTAGAGGTGTAAATGTCTGTGATGGTGGGGAGACTGACTCCAACAGACTTCTGTGCAGCCTTCACCACTCTCTGTAGAGCTTTCCTCTCTTCAACTGTGCAGCCTCCATGCCACACGTTGATGCTGGAGCACAGGACGCTCTCCACTGCACACCTGTAGAACGAGGTGAGAACTGGGCTGCTCAGACCAGCACGTCTCAGCCGTCTGAGGAAGTAGAGTCTCTGATGACCTTTCTTGATCAGGCTGGTGGTGTTGTTGCTCCAGCTGAGGTTATCATTCATGTGTACACCCAAGTATTTGTAGCTGGAGACCACTTCCACTGCAGACCCACCTATTTTCAGTGGGGCGTGGGTGTGTTTGTTCCTTCTGAAGTCCACAATCATCTCCTTTGTCTTCTTCACATTCATGTGAAGATTATTCTCTTTGCACCAGCTCTCCAGATGTTCCACCTCCTGTCTGTAGCTGGACTCATCATTGTTTGTGATGCATCCCACCACCGCTGTATCATCTGCAAACTTAACAATATGACAGCCTGGAAGTGTGGCTGTACAATCATATGTGAGCAGAGTGAACAGAAGGGGGCTCAGCACACATCCTTGAGGAGAGCCAGTGCTGAGGGTTATGGTGGAGGAGGAGAAGTTGTGGATCTTCACGGACTGTGGTCTGTCTGTTAAGAAGTCTAGTACCCAGTTACAAATAGAGGGGCTTAGTCCAAGTGTAGATAGTTTGTCTATCAGAGTTTGGGGGATCATGGTGTTGAAGGCAGATGTGAAGTCCACAAAGAGCAGACGCACGTATGAGTCCTTCTGATCCAGGTGGGTGAGAGCAGTGTGGACCACGGAAGAAATGGCGTCCTCTGTTGATCGGTTCTCACGGTATGCGTATTGATGAGGGTCCTCGTTGATGTTGACGGTTGCCTTGATGTGGGACATGACCAGTTTCTCAAAACATTTAGCGACTATCGGGGTGAGGGCCACTGGTCTATAGTCATTCAGACCAGTCACTGTGGAGCTCTTTGGGACTGGGATGATGTCTTGTCTGATCTGTTTTAGATCCTCATGCTTTTGAAACAAGGTTTCATAGAAAGCTCGGCTGATTGCTGACCTCTCTGACCATGGGGACAATACAGCATCTTCGGTGGGGGATCCGTGGATCTCTACACGTTTTACTACCTATGGTAGGTAGTGTTCAGCGAGTGCTGAATGTTTCAGCTCGCAGAGGAGCTCTCTTGTTGGGCCAGAGTCGGGTCCAACTGTTAGGTCTCTACTGCCTCACCTGTTTTTGAAGGTTCACTTACCAGGCTCGAGCTCTTGGCCGAGGATCCCTTTGTGCCTTCCGCTGTACCAGCTGTTAGACAGTCAGTGTCACCATGTGGAGGCATATCGATCTGCAATGGGTTGCTCACTGTAGCCTACATTGTCTGATCACCATAATTTATAATCGCCTCAAAGCAATTAATAAAATCTTGGCCGACCAAAAATGGGAATGAGTCAACTGTAGACACATGTACCGGGTGGTATATTGTCGTTTTACCAATCTGCATGTGAACCATGGCAATAGCGTTCAGGGTTGTTCTCGCCTCTGAGGAACCCTGCAATTCTATAGCACAATTTTTTAGAGGTATTTCCCTGTCAACGTTGTTAGGGGCCGTCCTCAGCTCCTCAAACAGCCTGGGTGACATAATGGTTATGTCGGCCCCGCCGTCCAGGAAGGCTTCTCATTTGAGGACCCTTCTAGCGTGATTGACAGGTAAGCTTTCCTAGCGGGCCCCTTTCTGATAATGTTACACAGGAACCTTTTAGGTCTTTTCCGACGCTTTTTACATTCACCAAAGGCTGTGTCATTTAGATTTATCTGAACCGTCAGTGCAGTCACACATGTGTCTGAGTGTTCGGTTTGTGACGAGTCATTGTCTTTGGTCAGTGAGGTTACCCTCCCCTTTGTCTGATGAGGGACTTTCTGGCTCTGAAACAATGATGTCATGGTTACTGACAATGTCATGTTGACAGTCAGTAATTGTGGCAATGTTGTTATTTGTGTGCTCTGAGTTAATGTCAATGATAGCGCTACACATTGCACCAGGTTTATTATCCTTGTTAGTATTATTCAAATTTTCTAACAACCGACGTATGTTCTCTCTCTGTCTCTTCTGGGCTCCGAGGTTTAGGACCTTTTTTCTGGGGCTTGTGTGATTTTTTTTGCCCGTCTCGGACTGTTCCGTTCGAGGTGCAGGAAGAGCAGGTCCTTTGTTTGAGGGTTCCTTCTGGGACCCTTTGTTGTATGAGTCAACTTGGTGCCCACACTTTCTAAACTTTGGACGCACATCTCCCTTTTGATATTGGTGTTCACCCTCCTGGTTCGATCTGAACCACTTAGGGCCGCTAGTAGGGCAAACACCTTCGTTTCGTGGTCCTCGTTGGAAGTTTTTCTTTGACTCGCTTACTCCACAAGAAGGAGCTGACGCAAATTTCTAGTTCTAGCGATCAGAATTTACCCATTTCACCTGGAAATGCCTCTAAGGAAGTCTTGCTTTTTTTGTATGCCTCAAAAACTCGTATAGCGCACTCTTTTATTTCTTTGATGGTTTTATGTTTGTAGTCGGCCATGATATCAACCGATGTACTTATCTCAGGATATAAGTTTTCGATGAAGAGAAATGTAAAATTATTTTCCTCTTCCATGCCAGATTATATTTGGTTACCAAAATAAGCTCAGAAGAACCTGCCATAATAAATTTGTGGATGTACGTTTTGTCCTTGCTTGATCTTCATCGCGGCTGGGAAACCATCAAGTCCCACGCAAGGAATGTAGTGTGAGATTAAAACATCACAGAGATGTTTGTAATCTTTCAAAATGGTGGTCCATACGTCCTCTAAAATGATTTAAATTGATTTTTGTGTAATATTGTTATGGCATGTTGGCATTTATACAATTTTAAACTCTGAAAGATAGTTTGGCTGAAAAAGTGAACGGAAGTTGTTAGAAATTACATTGTCTGTCTCATTTTGAGGTTGAAACTATCGTTTGTTCAATTTTTAAACGTCTTGTGAAGTTGCTACTGATGAAAATTGTCACTCTGTGTGAGATGTTTTGATGACGTGCCATAGCTACAAATGCAGTTTTTCACTGTGGATGACCTCCGTGTCACCCTCAAAAGCTCTTCCTGTTTTTATTACATCTGCAGATTGCTGTTGCGTGCTGTTTTTCACATTTTAGAGAAGGACAAAGGTGCATATTTCGGTTTGAAATATTGACAAATAGTGGTTTGGTGTTACCCATTTTGTTCAGCAAAGTGGACTGAACCAAACCTAAGTCGGTTCCGAAAAGCGTCTGTTGTGTTCAACAGTTAAAGTGCTATCCTTACTGAGAAGAGACTCAGGTACCTGTCTGAAATTGGATCGATACGTTTTACAGTATTTTCTGTGTTGTTATAATTGAAGAGTCCGGAAATTGGTGAAAAGCTAGTGCTAGCATTACATTGCTAAAGCTAAGTGTACAACATAAGGAGTTCTGATTCGCTACTGTTCGTCAGATTTCATTTTGTGTTTGTGTTTATGTTTGTGTTTATTAAATTTGTTCATTTTTTTTACAAAAGAAACAATACAAGACAATCTCATAAATGATAGTGTACAAAAAGTAAAAAAATGAAAGGTAGCAGAAAGAAGAATAAATCTTATTATATCTGCCCCTTACTTCCAACAATCAGATTAAACAACAATAATCAACCATGTAAACAATAATAATCTTCAACCAACTTTTTCCAACAATCAGATTAAACAATAATAATCTTCAACCAACAGTACAAAATGACTAACTCTTTCTAATTTTCTAACTAATAACTCCACATGTGATATTACAGAGGTCAGATCTTACATCATTTATTTGTACAAATTGTTTCCTATCTTTTAAGTAGCTAGATACCCACTGTAATGCTGGTCCTCTAATACCATATTTGTTCAGTTTTTCTAGGAGAATGGTGTGATCAATAGTATCGAATGCTTTTTTTAAATCAACAAAAATACTGATACAATATTGTTTTTGATCGACAGCAGTAGTTATTTGTTCCATTAATTCCATGAGAGCCATTGATGTAGAGTTTTTTTATCTAAACCCATACTGACTGTTGCTTAGAATATTTTTTTATCTATAAATTGGTCTAGTCTGTTTACACATTTATCACCATTTTTAAAAAGAGGAACGACCTTAGCTACTTTCATATTATCTGGAAATATTCCTGTTGAAAATGATAAGTTACATATTGTCGAAGTATGCAGGACTTTTATGTTGAAAACAGACTTATACTGCTGCAAAACCTTTACAACACATATACACACATATAAAACACCAACACAACACATGGTAAGTTGCCTTTGGCACAGGGCTGAGAGCAGGGTGTGATGGTACACTTTTTATCCCTTGGTGTTTGACCATAGATTAGTTTAATTTTTATGGCATTTTAAACTCATAAGCAGACATATAAGACATGTGTTTTTTATTTTTAGGCTTTGTTTGTATTTTAGTAAACTGTCTTTGAGTTATTGTATGGCATTTTCAGTTAACCCTGTGCTATAAAGAATAAGATTGAGTGATGCAGACACGAGGTCACACACACACAGGCCCAAAACAGCAGGCCTTACCATGCACATACACACAGCCTCTTCCTAAACCAGCGTGCGCACAACCGCGCACACACACACGCACGCGCACGCACGCACGCACGCACACACGCACACACGCACGTGGGTGCACGTGCACGTGCGCACACACACACTCGGGTCTGTTCAGAGTGAGGGTTGTGCACTTTTTCGCAGCTGCGGAGGGGAAAAGCAAACATATTATTAAAATAAAATGTAACCTTTTATTAAATCAAAGCATTTTTGAACCAAGCTGCTAAAACTTAGCAAGTGACAAGCAACTTTGACACACACTTCAGCTCTATGCTATATTCCAGAGCAGATGAGAACAGCTGAGACCTGAGGTCTGAGCACAACACTTGTTACAGACTGAGCAGAGGCCTCTAATCAGAACAAGAAATGAATACTTTTTCACACAGCTGCAGAAAAGAGTCACTGTAAAAGGGAGTTCTTGCTTCTTGCTTCAAGGCCTGTTTAAAAAAAGTGACAAAAATTATTTTGACAAAGTAATGGGAATAAGAATTATTACAGAATCCACACTTTGCATTCAGGAGTAAAGTGTTGTTACTGACAGCAGAAGCAGCACAGCAAAACATATGCAGCTTTTACACACATTGATAAACAGCTAAGGTCTGCTCTGAGGTCTGCTCTGAGCATAAATGGATCAAAGGAGATAACACTTGCTGCAGGAGAACTGAGGCCTTTTATCAGAGCAGAAGAGAGGTTGCAAGAACAGAGAGTTTGTTGATTCAAGGCCTGTCAAAAAGGAAAAGAGAGTTTTTTAAGCATTTAAAACAAAGATATTCAAACATGCAATGAATTAAATGAAATGTGTGTCATATAATTAACTGAAGATGCATGATTATAGTATTGTAAGTATAATGATGTTCTATTTGTATGTTTGTTCGATTCCACAGCAAAACTAAAGGTGCTCCACAGCTGGATGTTGAATTAGGGTGTTTTTGAATATTTTATGTAGCTGAGATGTATGTTTTCCACTAACTAGGTAAAATGTCACAGAGTGATCAGGAGCTGAGAGGAGACATTATGTCACCAGTTCCGGTGAGAGCTGAGAGAGAGGGAGAAAAAGATTATGTCATTGTTTAGTGAGGGCTGAGAGGAGGTGTAAAACATTACCTCAACACTGACCAATGAAGGAGCAACAAAGTGACATAGCCGTCTGTAAGTGGGTGCTGAAGTCCCCCTGTTAGACCATAAATAAGGAGCCTGGCCTCCGGGTTCAACAGGACCTTTTTTCAATTTGCCTCCGGGTTGCCTCCGGGTTGCCTCCGGGTTCAACTGTCCCCCACTTACAATGCTGTTATTGCTAGTATCACTCAGCCCTCTGTGAATAGCAAACAACCATCAGGGTGTTAACGATCCATCGTCAGGCTGATGGTCCTCCTTGATCATGTGAGCAGCTGGTTTCGGCTGTCATCAGCCAACTGGTTGATCCACTGTGGGAGGGTGCTATTTATAAGACTGAGCTGAACACAGCTTCTCAGACTGAGGAAGTCTTTCGGACGAAAGACGAAACGTTTCTACAGTTTTTTTTGCTTTGTTTTGTTTTGTTTTTTGAATGTCCAGAGGACCAGACTTAGCTTTTTTGGATTTTTCTACCTGGATTATTGAGCATGCATCAGGGCATAAATAAGGAGGTTTGAGAAGAGAAATTTGCTGAAGTTGCTGAGTTCCTGAAAGGTTTTGAAGACCTTTGGATTTACTAGGACAAGACTTGGACCTTTGGAAGCTTTTCTGAAGACTTGGAAAATCTGAAGAGGATTGCCTTTTTTGAAGAACAGAGGAATCTCTTTTGCTCAGCCTAGATTTATTTCCATTTTTTCAAATTTGGACATTAGCTTCCAGAGTGGAGTAACTAAGCCATCAAACTCAGTTTGAGTTGAAGAGTTTTATTTTTCTTCCTTGCTTCTGGAATAATTCCTTGATGAAATATACCTTTGAAGAGGTAAGGAGGATTGCTCCCAGCTCTTGTTCATCTAAATTTATAATAAAATTAAAATTATTAATAACAGCAAAAAGCCTCTTTCTGCATGAAGATGAAAAATCAGTTTACAAAGATAGCTTTGTTTGATGAAGGATTAAAGGAATTTTGATAGAGTTCCGAAGCACCGGAGTCCCCAGCCTTGGAGAGCTGTTTTGTTTGTGAGAACACCGAGTTCTTTTATCGCCCTTCTGCTGAAAAGTACCTCAACTGGACAGAACCAAGAATATTGTGGAATAAACAAGTTTTGATTAATTAAAGCTGCTTTTTTGTGAAATATCATTCCCAGTTCTTGTCCAAAGGATTAAAATTAAATCAAATTTAATATAACAGCAAAAAAGCCTCCTGTATCTCCTCCATCCTACTATTAAGGACCTTTCATCAGTACCACAGAAGATTGAAGGGAGTTTGGAGGAAGTTTTGTACATCGAAGGTCAAGGCGTACAGCGGGTTGGTAGTTTACAGTCTAAAAGAATGGTAAATGGTAAATGGTAAATGGAGCTTATTTATATAGCGCTTTCTAGCCCCCTGTGAGGAGCCCCAAAGCGCTTTACAATACCAGCCATCCACCCATTCATACACCGGTAGTGGTAGCCTGCCTTGCAAGGCGCCATCCAGACCTACCGGGAGCAACTCGGGGTTAAGTGTCTTGCCCAGGGACACAACGACACATGGTGGGCGGATGCGGGATTCGAACCTCCAACCTTCCGATCAGGGGTCGACTGCCATTACCACTACACCACAGCCGCCCGGCACAATGTTCTATTTTTAGTCTCCGACCTGCTTTGGAAGGGCTCTCGTCAGCACCACAGAATAAAATGATGGATTAAACATAATTTAAAGGAATATACTATTTTTCTGAACCCTTGATGTGAAGAAAGACATCAGCCCGGAGACCTGGCCATGGAGGACTGATTGTTTAAAGTCTGAGAGAACATGATGTTCTTTCTTGTTACAGCCTGCTTTGAAAGCCTTGTTCATCAGTGCCGCACAACAAGCTTTGATTAATTAAAAGCTGCTTTTCTGTGGAATACTATTTCTCCTGATTTGAAAAGATTTTTGGTGGAACAAACAAATTCTTTTTCATTTAATTCAACTATTAATTAAGTTACTGTTTTGGGTCATCCAAGACTGACCCCGGAGCAGGATCTGCCCACTGAAGGCTGACTGGCCTTGGACTGAGAAAACACGGTATACTTTCCACCTCTGAAAGTACCTTATCGGCTGACTGATCCAAATGCGAGTCCTTGTATCTCCTCCATCCTGCTGTGAAGGACTTTTCATCAGGACTGCAGAACAAATGAATGGATTACAACAGTTTTGATGGATCAAAACTGGGATTTTTAACACAACAGAATTACCTGGAGGTTTTTCTGTGGAATTACAATGAAGACTTATTCAGTCTGCTGGAAGTTCAGACTATTCTGATTGGGATACAACAGAATCACCTGGAGGTTTTTCTGTAGAAAAATAACAAGAGTTTCCTGGTGGAATAAACAAAACTATCCTAGAGGATCATAAAAACAAGTTTTTCTGGTGGAAATAAAAACACAAGTTGGAACACAACAAGATTACCTGGATGGATTAAACAGTTTTGATTAGAATCAGATTATTGTGGAACAAACCAACATTTTTGGAAATTATACAAATTATTGAATGGATTACAACTCAATTCAATAACAACTCAAAATACCTAAAAGTCCAGCCTGAGGAGGGACACCTTTGGGGAAGCTGTGGAATCCTTTAACTATTTAAATGCAAGTCAAGTATCTGATTTATTGACCTTTAGTAGAAGTGCTTAAGCTGCTCCCCTGCAACTATTAATTAAAGAAACATAAAACGTACAAATCTGGATTTTTCCTTGACTCATCTTGATATTAAATAATGGAAAACTTGGTTCAAAGATAACAACAATATCACTGTAGGCTTTGAATGGTTTTATTAGCTGCAAGAGTAAAACAATATCCTGGAACCTTATTTTCCTAGGTTCTAAAGCTAACCAGACGGATAACAATTTCAATCTACAAAGAGGTAAGGTTGTCGTTAATGCATGTTTCTCCGTGAGGTATGATCTAACTCCATACTGCTAAGTGGGTCCATCTACGGAGTGAAACGAGGATATGATGTGCAGATCGGAGACAGTAAACAGTCTGGGTGAATTACCTCATCTCAGCCTTAATTCTTACTAATCTGGAGACATATCGGGTAATACTCGTATGCAGGGATAAAAGTTAAGGACCCGTTACCGGGGTGGGCTAGAGTAAGGATATGTTACAAGGTCCTGCGGCTAACCTCACTTGCGTAGAAATGACAATATGTATATGAACGGCTCAATAACATGGCTCATTATGTCCTTCACAAACATCCTATCCATGTCCACCCAGTCTTTTGATCTCTTGTCTGTAAGATGTTTTACTACATTCATTATTTCCTCTTTGTTAGTTCCATTTAGAAAAATACTATTTGCACAACCTGTAATTGAGTGGATCACATTTTTATCTACTTTTGGTATCTTAGCTGCAAGGCTTGATCCAACATTCACAAAATATTGATTAAATCCATTTACAATTTCATTTTCATCATGAATTTCATCGTTGTCTTTTACAAAATATTTTGAAATACCAGTTTTTGCTTTATGATTCTTCAGGACACTATTCATTACTCGCCATGTTGCTTTCATATCACCATTACTTTTATCTAATAATTTACTATAATATTCTTTCTTATGTTTCCTTATAATCCCTACAGGGTGTTCACACAGTTCTGACAGTTTGTCTGGTTTGTTTAGTTTCTATGCATAAAATATTGTCAGAAACTGTTTAAAAGCGGTGTTTTAAGATATTTAAGTGTTTAGAGCGTTTAGAAAGTCTGGGCGAGCGTGCCGAGGTCGTTAACTACTTCATCTGCCGGAGGGTCTGAATCGAGAAACCGCAGCCAGGGGCTTTGAGCATACCTCAAAAGAAAAAAATATGAAGTTTTAAAATCTAGACAAAATAAAGGAATTAAAGAAACATACAGATAAGCGTTAGTGGTTTTTAATGTTTACTACTTCACCTGCAATAGGTCAACAATGGCTCCACGCTCAAAATGTCCTTGTGAAGACCAGCCAGCAGTGATGGGCTCATTCCGGTCATCAGGATGTCGTGGGTCAAAACGCAGGCTGTTCAGCGTTCTCCTGGAAAACTTCTCGACGCAGATGTCATGCTGATGTCACATTTAAAACCGTACATATGTCATTGCATTTATTTCTTATCTAGTGCCACTAGAAAACAACAATAATTAACAATACAATAAACTACAATTGTACAATGTTGAATAGATTTTTGACTGGCATAAGACAAAATAAGTGATATTTAAGTGTTTAGAGCAGGGGTCACCAACACGGTGCCCGCGGGCACCCGGGTGCCCCCAAGGATCATTTGAGGTGCCTGCGGACCTGTTCTAAAAATAACACAACTCACTACTAAGCTGCATTTAAATTTTCATTTTATTCAGTTGTTATTATTTGTTTGTATTTATATATATTTTAAAATGTCTATCTTAAAAATATGTTCTTAAAAATATGTTTATTATACATTTTTTTCAATTCACGCTTTTTTATTTCCGAAGAGTTTATCAAACTGGTGCCCTTTGTATGACTCCGTACCCACGAAGTAGCTCTCAGTTTCGAAAAGGTTGGTGACCCCTGGTTTAGAGCGTTTAGAAAGTCTGGGCGAGCGTGCCGAGGTCGTTAGCTACTTCATCTGCCGGATAACAAACCTATTGTTCCAGTTGTTGGTGAAGTTTGACTGAAAGTCACCTTTCTGGGTATTTGTGTTATAAGCCTAATATGAAATTTCTTCAGGAACACTGATTAAACTCACTTTAAAACTTGCAGCTCATCCCAAGTAGCAGGTGCAGTTTGTTTTTGGGCTGGTCCCTTCCATGTACAAGGCAACTGGGTGCAGGTTGGTTTAGAATGTACTTCCAGCATGGTTGCAGCCATATCCTTGTCTGCAAAAACAATCACAAACACAATATACAACCATATTGTTTGTGTCATTATGGAATTCACATGCAAAATATATTGTTTGTAATATATTTAAGATTTTCACACATTTTACGTCTAATAAAGTGTAAGCTGTATAAACAGCGTGTCAAAAGTGCAATAGTAAATACGTTATCAAAGATAATTAAATTTTCCCAGGAAAGCTAATAAATGTATCTCTTGGGATAGTTCTTATTTTTCACATCACAACATCACCAATTGTCTCAGGTTTAATTTAAGACATAGTTTACAGAAATCAAATAAGAAATAAGGACGCTACGAACATTTGTGTGACTGACTCAAACGTCATGTTTTTGTTTACATACTGTGCTAATACTGACGGCTCTTATGAAGACATGGCGCTAGTTATAGCAGCTAACAGAAGATGTTAAACCTGTAACAATAACCAAATCAGTCTAAATATCAGAAGTATTGGCGTGAGAAATTTAAAACATTTATTTCTGACGCTTGGATATAAAGGTTGTTGACAACGACACACAACGACTCACCCTGCTGGACATTCGCAAAAAGCCTGAAGGATTTCCCCATTTTCCATCAGCGCACACAATCACCTCCTCTTGTATCCGCGGCACAATGTTCAGGCATTTTGACCAGTAGTTGTTCACTATTTTAAGAAAACAAGCTTCTAAATTACAACTCGCTATCATTACGAAGCTCCTCGGCTCCTTCCTACTACCCCCAGCTTCCGTTTTCGATTTGCCGCGGCATTTTGCCATCCAATCAGAACGCTCGTTTCAGGCGAGCTTTGCGTGATGACGTCAACTGGTAAAAGGTCTATTTATCATCAGCTCGGCTGAGGTTCCGTCACATGTCCACGGCCTTGGGGAAGGGAGGGTTGAGGAGACAGACAAAGCATCTTTATATTTATTTATTTTTTCTTCAAAACATGCCAGGAGGAGTTGAGATAAGTCCGTCATCAAGGACACACTTTGGGTCAGGCAGAACTCGTGAATTGCTGTTTCTGTCTTTTAAAGTCTCGTTGGTAAAAATTCTCTGATGGAAACTCCAATCAACCGAATTGATTCCTTCCACCGAAAGTCGAGCTTGCAGCTTCTCCAAAGTTATTCCACCATTCCTCTGTGCTTGTAGAGAGTTCACAGTCCTGATAAACAGCCTGTGCCATCCAGCTCTCTGACACAGCTCCACAAATTCAGTCTGAGTGCTTCCAAGCTTCGACACATCCACTCAGATTTGTAGACAATCGAGATTCCACCAAATCAAACTGCAGAAAAACCAGTTGACATCATGAATCCAATTTGTTTCTGTCGAGATAAGAGGGTCCTCCTAACACTGACTCCTGTTCGGGAGAAGTTGATCAATATTGTTGAGAGTCTAGCTGATCAAAATCCTTCAAATTGGGAAGGTATGTAGGAAAAGAAGAGTCTCTCTAAGTGTTCACAAAATGAAAGAATGCAAACAGGGAAGCATGGAGGGTGTAGTGCCAGGAGGATAGAAAGAAAAAAAATGGCTGTCCAACCAAACTTTTGTCCTAATTATGAATGTACCTAAGGCAGTTCCTAGTATTTTTGTGTTCTGTTTATCTTTGTGCCCTCCATCCTTTAGTCCCCCCCCCATCCACCCAAGTTAGGTTGTTTGTTGGGATGTCAAGGGCCATCCCTTAGAGAGGGGGTACTGTGGGAATCTTTGCATGCCCGTCTCACCTGTCTGTCTCCTCACTAGGTATTTTGTATTTCTGTAATTTGTATCACCCTTTAAATGTTTTGGTCTCCTGTGTCTCAGTAATGGAGCATTAAGTGTAATGTTTGCACTATTGCAATCCTTGCTACGTCTAGCCCTTGCTTCCAGTGCTTGCAGGGTTTTGTAAGTAGAGTCACAGCAAGATTATATTCCATACAGTCATCCGAAAGATGGACGGAGTGTACAGTACGTGGCTGTAGCTCCTAGAAGAATGACCCCTTGTTCTTTAGGTTGAAAAGGGAAGACCGTGAGGACAAAATAGGGGTATTAAAAAAAGATCTCTTCACACATAGTCCTTGTCAGGACAATTTAAGAAATCAAAAAAATCTACCAGCAAGCACATTTATAGACACATTACATATGCATTTGATGACAAGACGGTGAGATTTGTCCATAAAACAGATACTTCTAGATACCACCATAGTCTTGATAAGATGATAATGTGTCAGCCGGTACAGCTTTGATAAACGTTCACAGAAGTTCTCAGGCGGGTGTATATGGAGGTGGATAGAGCAGACCCTTCTCAGTTTACACATCCCTAGGAGCAATTTGATAAGTTGGCCTATTCAAGGCCGAATGAGGAGGCCAGATTCAGATAAGCCACAGTTGTTTTTTGTGCGGGCAGACCGTTTTTCTCGTCAGCCTTGAGTTCTGCTGGTACTCTCGATGATCCAAAATGGCCAGATTTATGGGCTTTCCACTGGTTTTGTGCTTATTAGCTTTCTCCAAGATCGACTCCAACATGCTGGTGAGTTCCAGAAGCTGCAAGTGGCCTATGATTCTCATAAATCGCTTCCATCTTACGTTTGAGCTCGTAAATAAGCTGAGTCTGAGAGCTCAAAGCACAAATTAATCTTTCACATAAGGTCGGCAACTTTGCCATGGCCGGAACTGCTGCCGCCATCTTTCTTAATAGCCGATAACATAGGTATCCACCGGTGCCAAAAAGCAGAAACCCTGTTATCATAAATCCAATGATGTATAAAACTTCGACATCCTCATAAGACAACACAGAGAGGCACATAATTTTACACTCTCCCACAGATCTATGATACCCAACCGCGTGCGTCTCAGTGGGGCATGAGGGTTCTCCAGCACCCTGTCGCTTGGTTGCAAATTTTTTATCAATTGCACTGAAAGTCCAACTGACCAAATCCATACCAGTAATTTACAATTCGGAAGATGTGTAAATAGAATCTCCGATACACAGGACAGAGAGCAGAAAAGCAAGAAGAAGGCAAGAGAAGGAAGAAAAGTGTCTGTCTTGCTCGAGGGCGAGTGAAAAACAAAAAACAACCAGATAACCTTTGTTTTATCAGTTCCACGTGTAACCAGTTATTTTTTTGTTCCTTGTATTACTGACCTTTGTGTTTATTTATTTTTCTTCTGTTACTTACCTTTGTTTTGTCCCCATTCCTTTTGTTACTAACCTGTCTTTTCCTTGTTCCCTGTGTTACTGATCTTTGTTTTTTATTCTGTGTTACAAATTTTGTTATTTTCTGTTCCTTGTGTTATTTGTCTCGTTTTTTTGTTTGTTTGATTGTTTATTGTCTTACCGCCCATTTTTAATTCTCTTGTATTGCTGACCTTTGTTTTTGTTTCATTATTTGTGTTATGCACTTTTTTGTTCTGTTACAGGTTTTTTCTTTTTTTTTTTGTTTTACGTCAGTTTTTTGGGTTAGCAACCACCATTAAATTTTTACTCGTTACGGACCCTTTTTATTTCGTTCATTGTGTTAATTTTTGTTACTTGTGTTACTGAACTTTTTTAATTCCTTGTGTTACTGACATTAGTTTTTTCGTTCCTTGTCTTACTGACCTAAAAATAAATGCACTTGGTACCAGGACGTCCTAGGTCGTAGATCAATGATAGACTTCTTAGTTGTGTTATCTGATTTGTTGCCTTTTGTTTTGGACACTCGGGTGAAGAGAGGAGCTGAGCTGTCAACTGATCACCACCTGGTAGTGAGCTGGATCAGATGGCGGGGGAAGATGCCGGACAGACCTGGTAGACCCAAACGTGTAGTGAGGGTTTGCTAGGAATGCCTGGCAGAAGATCCCATCAGAGAGATCTTCAACTCACACCTCCGGGAGAGCTTTAACTGCATCCCAGCTGAGGTGGGGGATGTTGAGTCTGAGTGGGCCATGTTCCACACCTCAATTGTTGAGGTAGCTGCCTTGAGCTGTGGCCGCAAGGTGGTTGGTGCTTCTCGCGGTGGCCATCCACAAACAGTGGTGAACACCCCAGGTTAAGCTAGATTCATACTTGACGCGCCGCGCAGCGCTCGAGGGTGCGCGCTCCAAAAGTGATGTAATTTCACAGTCCCCACCCCTGCGCGTTGGCCCCGCGTAGAGGATTAGCGCGTGTCGTGCACCTCTGAATTTTTGAAACTCTGCAAGCCCTGCGCGCACGCGGTGGGCGCTACGATTTGATTGACAGGTCCTCACCGACAGCCTTCACCCTCTTCACGCCGGAGCCTGCAGCTGTTTGCGCCGCTGTGGTCGTGGAGACGGAGTCGCGACGCATGGAGGAATGTTTTGTGACACAAAATGTATTAAATTATCCTTCATTCCTGATCTGGAGTCGGACTTTTCTTTTGTTTTTTCGCCAAAAGTCACGTGATCGCTTTCTCCTCCGCTGACTCCATGCATTAAAACCGCAAATAAAGACAACAGTTCAGCACGCGAGCAGAAAGCTATTTGTTTTTGTTGTGTGACGTCAAACAGTTCTTCTTCTACGGTAGATTTCTTCTTCTACACCTTTCTTGCAACATATGCACAGGTTTTAGAGGGTACTGCCTCCTGCTGGTCCGTAAAAGAACAGCACTTTGCCATGCGCCGCCGTGGGACAACTATAAACACCGAGTCTAAAAAAGCTAAGTCTGGTCCTCTGGACATTCAAAAAACAAAAAAAAAACAAAACAAAGCAAAAAATTGTAGAAACGTTTCGTCTTTCGTCCGAAAGACTTCCTCAGTCTGAGGTGCTGGGTTCAGCTCAGTCTTATAATAAATAATATTATAAACACCGAGGCGACACTGTAAACGCATTTTGCCGCACGGCACAGTGCACGCGCAGCGTGCACGCTCCAGCCTGCGGACCAAAGCGCGAGTCTAACTCAGCCTTTAGGAAGGCTGTCAAGCTGAAGAAAGAGTCCTATTGGACCTTGTTGTCCAGTGGGACTCAAGAGGCAGCTGAGGAGTACCGGAGGGCCAAGCGGTCCACAGCCTTGGCTGTTTCTGAGGCAAAAGCTTGGATGTGGGAGGAGTTCGATGAGACCCTTAGATAACGACACTCGGTCGGCTCCAAGGAGAATATGGCAAACCATCAGGTGGCTGAGGAAGGGAAAACAGCACTTTACTAACACTGTGTTCAGTGAAGGTGGTCTGCTGTTGACCTCAACCAGTGATGTCGTCAGGAGGTGGAAAGAATACTTCTCGGACCTTCTCAATCCCACCAGCACACCTTCCATGGAGGAAGCTGACTCAGGGGACTTTGGGGTTGACCCATCCATAACTGTGGCTGAGGTCGCCGAGGTAGTTAAAAAGCTCAGAGGCAGCAGGGCTCCGGGAGTGGATGAGATTCACTCTGATTTTCTTAAGGCTCTGGATGTTGTGGGGCTGTCTTGGTTGACACGCCTTTGCAACGTTGCGTTGACATTGAGGACAGTGCCACTTGATTGGTAGGTGGTTTCCCTCTTCAAAAAGGGGGACCGGAGAGTGTGCTCCAATTATAGGGGCATCACTCTCCTCCGCCTTCCTGGTAAGGTTTATTCAGGGGTACTGGAGAAGCGAGTCCTATCGTTGGTCAAATCTCGGATCCAGTTGGAACAATGTGGGTTCCTTCCTGGCCGTGGAACACTGGATCAGCTCTTTACCCTCACTAGGATTCTCGAGGGGTCATGTGTTTGCCTATCCTGTCTACATGTGTTTTGTAGATTTGGAGAAGGCATTCAACCGTGTTCCTCGGAGTACACTGTGGGGGTGCTCTGTGAGTATGGGATTGGCGACCAGTTGCTACGGGCTGTTCAGTCCCTATACAAGCGGTGCGAGAGCTTGGTTTGCATTGCTGGCAGTAAGTCGGACCCCTTCAAGGTGGGAGTTGGGCTCCGCCAGGGCTGCCCGTTGTCACCGATCCTGTTCATAACTTTTATGGACAGAATTTCTTGGTGCAACCAGCTGGCGGAGGGTTTCCGGTTCAGTGGCCTCAGGATTCCATCCTAGCTCTTTGCAGATGATGTGGTCCTGTTGGCGTTATTGTGCCATGATCTTCAGCTCTCACTGGAGCGGTTCGCAGCCTAGTGTGAAGTGGCTGGGATGAGAATCAGAACCTCCAAATCTAAGGCCATGGTCCTCAACCGGAAAAGGGTGGATTGTTCTTGTCAGAGTCAGAGTCAGAGAAACTTTATTGACATTGCACAAGTTTGCACAAGTACAGCGTGAATATGTACGCACAGTCATCCTGAAGAGGACTACGTGTGTGAAGCTGCTGCTTATCTTATCAGTGCGACCTCTTTCATCCAATATCAGAATGATGGTTTCAGGTGTGAAAAAGGGGAAGAACCATGAGGGTAATCAGTGGTATTAAAAAAAAGATATATCCCATTTTGTCTATTAGGACACCATATGAGACATCAAAAAACTCTACCAGCAAGCGACAGTTAAGACAAATGACATTTGCATTTTGAGGTCTAAGCGGTGAGATTTGTCCATGAGCCTCATTCAGATTCAGCCACAGTTCTGTGATGTTTTACAGCCAGCTGCTTTCCTGATAAGCGCACACAGAAAGTTCTCCGGGGGGGGGTGGGGTGGGCGACAGATGCAGTTGGATCCCTCGGTCACGCATGACCCAGGAGAAATTTGTGCGCCTCATTCAGATTCAGCCATAGTTCTGTGATGTTTTCAGCCAGCTGTCCTGGAAGTGCTCACATACCAAGGCTGTTTGTAGCCAGATTAGATAAGCCTTGGTTCTTGTTTTTCTTCAGACAGACAGTTAACTTTTTCCTGTAGCCTTGAGTGTCTTTATGGGCGATCCAATCCAATTGTCTCAAATTCCGATAGAACAGTGCTCCACAAAGCCAAACAGTAAAGCTTTTCCATCATCAATCCAATTATATACATAGTCCACAGACAGGACTGACAGACACTTGACCTTTCACTCGCCTCCAGAATCCACCACGTAACCGCCAGGGTACGTCTGTGATGGGCAGCTGGCTCTCCCAGACCTTGACTCTTTGTAGAAAAAAATATCTTGTCAATAGAGTTGATCGCCCATTATCCAAATCCATAATCACTTTGCGTTTGAGAGATGAGTGCCGAGGAACTGCAGACAAGACAAAGGGCCACACAGGGTGAGGAAAGAGGGAGAGGAAAGGCAAGAAGCAGCCGCTTACGACCAGTGCAAGGCAAAAAAAAGGTCAAGGTCGAGGGTGAGGTTCTGCCTCAAGTGGATGAGTTCAAGTATCGTGGGGTTTTGTTCACGAGTGAGGGAAGAATGGAGCGTGAGACTGACAAACGGATTGGTGCAGCATCTGCAGTACAGTATTGTGGACTCTGTACTAGTCCGTTGTGGTGAAGAGAGAGCTGAGCTGTAAGGCAAAACTCTCTGTTTACCAGTCGGTCTACATTCCTACCCTCACCTATGGTCACGAGCTCTGGGTAGTGACAGAAAGAATGAGATCGCGGATACAGGCGGTTGAAATGAGTTTCCTCCGCAGGGTAGCTGGACTCTCCCTTAGAGATAGGGTGAGAACTTCGGTTATCCAGGAGAGACTTGCAATAGAACCACTGCTCCTCCACATTGAGAGGAGCCAGTTGAGGTGGTTTGGCCCTTTGGTAAGGATGTCCCCTGGACACCTCCCTAGGGAGGTGCTTTGGGCATGTCCGACTGGGAGGAGACCCCAAGGAAGACCCAGGATACACTGGAGAGACTATGTATTTTGGTTGGCCTGGAAACGCCTTGGAATCCTCCCTGAAGAGCTGGAAGAGGAGGCTGTGGAAAGAGATGTCTGGGCTTCCCTGCTCAAGCTGCTGTACCTGCGACCTGACTTCGGAACAAGCGGAAGATAATGGATGGATGGATGTCTTACTGACATTTGGGTTTGGAGCTTTTATTTATTTATATTTTTTGTTTGTTTTACTGACCTTTGGTTTACTTTTTCATTCCTTATGTTAATTACCTTGGTAGGGTTTTTTTCATGTGTTGCTGAGCTTTGTTTTTTTTTCATTAATTGTGTTAATGACTAGTTAATTTTTTTATTTGACTTGCTTACAGTACGTTATTTTTCCATTCCTTGTGTCAACAACTAATGCTTTATTTTTGCTCCTTGTGTTACTAACCCTCTTTTATTTCTTCATTCATTGTGTACCTTTTTTGTTACTTCTGTTACTGACATTTTTTTTTATTCCTTATGTTACTGACCTTAGTTTTTTGTTTGTTCCTTGTCTTATTGACTTTGGGGTTTTTTCATTCTTTGTTTTACAGACATTTGTTTTAGTTTTTTCTTCCTTGACTTAAATTTTTCTTCTATTTCGTGTGTTACTGACTTTTTTGTTCTTTGTTATTGACCTTTGTGTTTTTTCTTTTCTTTGTGTTACTAACCTTTGTTTCCTGTTTCTTGCATTACTGACCTTTGTTTTTTCTCTTCTTTGTATTACTCTCCTTTGTTTTTTTATTTTCTTGTAGTACTGACCTTTCTAAAAAAGTTGTGTGGTCCTCTGGACATTCCAAAAACAAAACAAAAAAGTAGAAATGTTTCGTCTTTCATCTGAAAGACTTATTCATTCTGAGGAGCTGTATTCAGCTCAGTCTTATAAATAGCACCTTCTCATAGTGGATCAACCAGTTTGCTACTGACAGCCAACCAACTGATTGATCCACTATGAGAAGGTGCTATTTATAAGACTGAGCTGAATACAGCACCTCAGATTGAAGAAGTCTTTCAGAGGAAAGACAAAACGTTTCAAATTTTTTTTTGTTTTATTTTGTTTTTTGAATGTCCAGAGGACCAGACAACTTTTTTATATTTTTCTACATGGATTATTGAGCATGCATCAGGAGTACACCTTTGTTGTTTTCTGTTATTTGTATTAGCAACCATTGTTTTATTTTTGCTCATTGTGTTAATGATCCTTGTTTATATTGTTCTTTGTGTAAAGTTTTTTTGTTACTTGTGTTACTGACTTTTTTGTAATTCCTTGTTTAACCGACCTTAGGTTAGATGTTTTTCATTCCTTGCCTTACTGACCTTTGTATTTTTTATTCTTTGTGTTACAGCTATTGTTTTTTTTCCATTCCTTTTTTTCCATAAGTTATATTTTCCATTCCTTCTGTTACTGATTTTTTTGTTTACTTTTTTTGTGATACATACATGTACCAGTAACTTTTTTCACCGTGTGATCGATATTTTTTTCCTTTTCTTGTGGTATTGACCTTTGTTTTGTTTTTTCCTTGTGCTACTGACTTTTGAGTTTTTTTGTTGTTGTTGTTCCTTGTGTTACTGACTTTTGCTTTGTGTCTCTGTGCTTGTGATGCTTGTCTTCTGCAGCAAAATGATCAAGAAAAACACCAACAAAAAAAAGAACCCCTTCCCTCTGAAGTTGGTCAAGAGCTGTGTGAAGATAACATTGGATGGGAAACGTAGGCTGGATCTCAGCTTGAAAGGCATACTTGCAGTTCCAAAGAGCATTCAGAAACTTTCTGATTTGGATGAAGTGGACTTGAGTCGGAACCTGATCAGAATGATTCCGGATTTCATCGAACATTTCATCACAATCACTGTGTTGGATCTGCACAGCAACTATGTGAGTATTATAGGCACTTTAAAAAAAACTCTGGTTACCCCCCCCCCCCCCAAGTCAGTTAAAAGCCTGCACAGATTCAAACTTCAGTCGTTATTTATTCATTTTTTCATTTATTCATTTATTAATTCATTTAAATTACATCTTTACAAGATGGCCGCGCTCAGTCCGGCTACAGCTTCATGGGCTCCTAGTTCATCCCTAGCTTTTAGTAATTTTAATAGTGTTTTTGTACCTGACTCTGCACATTTTTTGCGGGTGAATTATAGCCGAACTGAAAAGAATCAGAGCGAATTTACCACAGGGCACAGCTGATATCAGCAACGAACTCAAATCAGCGCTCGGCAGAATGGGGCTCTTAAGGTCATCTTCCTGGAAGCAGCAACGGATGCGCTCCGGTTCACGTTCCAGTGGAAAGAAAAGGAAGCGGTGCTCCCGGGGTCAGAAGTGAGGGTGCAAGGCAGGAATTATGGCAAGACTGAAGGCAGACGCTAAAACCGGGAGACCCCCGATGCCGGCTCTTTTTCTGTCTAAGGTCCGCTCGCTGGACAACAAAATGGATCTGCTTCGTCTGAGAGTGACCACGTCGGAGGAGATGAGGAGGTACTCTGTGCTCTGCCTCACGGAAACGTGGATTTCTAAGGAAACACCGGATTCTGTGTATGAGCTGGATAACAGACTCTTTTTCAGAACGGACCGGTGCACCAAGACTACGGGGAAAACACGGGGCGGCGGTGTGTGTGTTTACGTGCACAAGGATTGGTGCTCAAACTGTGCTGTTATCAAAAGCCTTTGCTCAGCTGCTGTGGAACTGATCACAGTAAGGTGCCGTCCTCATTATCTACCCCGTGACTATTCAGTGATCCTTATCACAGTTATCTATATCGCACCAGACGCTAATGCTAAAGTCGCCCTTGAAGAAATTCATGACTTACTCAGCTCACTACAGTGTAAATATCCAGAGGCGCTCTGCATTGTTTCATGTGACTTCAATCACGTGAATTTAAAGGACTGTCTCCCATCCTTCAATCAGCACGTTTCTATAGCAACAAGAGGAAGTAAAACGCTCGATCACGTCTACACAAATGTGAAAGGGGCGTACACAGCGAAGCCACGCCCACCGCTCAGGGCTTCTGACCAGTCCTCTCTGCTCATGGTCCCAGTACAGCTTCCCCCGCTGAGACGCTCTAAGCCGGAACAAAGAGAGATCAAACTCTGGCTCCAAGACAGCACCCCCATGCTGAGAGACTGTTTTGGAAATACGAACTTGTCTGTTTTCAGGGAGGCAACAGCTGATGGAAACTCAGTGAATCTGGAATTATATGCTTCATCTGTATTGGGTTATATCAGCACATGCTATGAAAACGTATCCATAAAAAAATAAATTAAAGTTAAGTTAAATCTTACCCCAACACAAAACCCTGGTTAAATAAAGAGGTTCGCACCCTGCTGGCAGCCAAGAACACTGCCTTCAAGTCTGGAGACTCAGAGAAGCTGAGAAGGAGCAGGAAAGAGCTGGTTGCTGGCATTAAGAGGGCCAAAACCACATATGCACAGAGGATCGAGGGTCAGTTCACCTCACAAGACCCACGGAGCATGTGGAGAGGCATCAAATGCTTAACAGATTACAAGAGTAAAAGCAAACAATGTCCCAAAGACCCATCTCTGCCTGATGCCCTCAATAAGTTTTATGCACGCTTTGAGGACCCAAATAGACCAGCCAGCACCAGACTTACCTCACCACCAGATAAAGAGCATCTCAGCATGACCGCAGCAGAAGTGAGAGGTAGTCTCAGAAGGATCAACCCTCATTTTATTTGGTGCACCCAGCAACACCAGCAACATCCTTCCCAGTCCCAGTGTTGGTTTTCCCCTCCCCCACTTCAACCCGGTGGTCAGAAATCTTGGAGTGCAGCTTGACTCCAACTTAAAGCTAGATAAACAGATCAGTTCTGTTGTCAAGACCAGCTTCTTTCAGCTCCGTCTGCTCTCTAAAGTAAAGTCACTCCTCAGCCATAGTGATCTGGAGAAAGCCATCCATGTTTTTGTGACCTCTAGACATGACTATTGTAATGCTTTGTATGTCGGAATTAATCTTTCATCTCCCGTTTACAGCTTGTACAAAACTCTGCCGCCCGCCCATCGGGGGTCGCCCGCTTTTTGACCAACACACGGAAATATGAACACATCACTCCTGTCCTGTCCTCTTTACACTGGCTCCCGGTTCAGTTCAGGATACAGTTCAAGCTGCTGCTGTTTGTTTTCAAAGCTCTGAATGGACTTGCACCTCTGTACATCTCAGAACTTTTGAAAGTCCATCAGCCCAGCAGAGATTTACGCTCTGCCAGTCAACACCTGCTGGAGGTGCCTCGCTCAAGGTACAAACAATGGGGAGACCGGTCCTTTTCTGTTGCCGGCCCAAAAGCCTGGAACAGTCTCCCCCTTGAGCTGCGTGCCACCTCTGATCTGACTCTGTTCAAAACCAGACTGAAGACCCACTTGTTCAAAAAAGCTTTCAGTGTGTAACTTTTATTACTTTGGTATTTTAGTATGTAGCATTTTTATTTCCATTGCCTCCTTTTATTGCTGTTGTTTTTTATTCTATTTTCACTGATTTATTGTACCGGTTTTTATATTTTCTGTCCTGTTAAGCACCTTGGTCAATGCAAGGCATTGTAGGAAGGTGCTATACAAATAAAGTGTATTATTATTATTATTATTATTATTATAAAGCAACTGGACCGGACAACATCCCGGGGAAAGTTCTGAAGGAATATGCGGATCAGCTCTGTGAGGTGCTGGCTGACATCTTCACCACCTCACTTGCACTGGAGTCAGTTCCCACCTGCCTGAAGACCGCCACCATCATCCCAGTCCCAAAGAGCTCCACAGTGACTGGTCTGAATGACTATAGGCCGGTGGCTCTCACTCCGATAGTCGCTAAATGTTTTGAGAAACTGGTCATGTCCCACATCAAGACAACCGTCAACATCAACGAGGACCCTCATCAATATGCATACCGCGAGAACCGATCAACAGAGGACGCCATCTCCTCTGTGGTCCACACTGCTCTCATCCACCTGGATCAGAAGGACTCATACGTCCGTATGCTCTTTGTGGACTTCACATCTGCCTTTAACACCATGATTTAATACACAAAATAATTCGTAGATAATCAATTATACCCTTTTTAATTCTGCCATTTTTAACTTTCGTTTTGAACGACCGGTTTATGATAATGAGATCTCGTGGCACGCCCTTCAAAGATCTGCTTACATTAACTCCGCCCTCTAAAGGCAGACAAGGATGTCTGAAGTGACGCTGAGCTGTAACTGGACCGCAACGTATTTATTGTGTGGGACATATCTTGCTAAATCGCAGGTTTGAATATTGCAATACTTTCCTATAACAAAGTAGACCTGCAGAAAGAAATTACTAATAAAATATTTTACATATGGATAGTTGTATGTTCTATGTAGATTTTCCTAAGCTTTGATAGTATATCTCACAATTTTGTAATTTATCATTGTTTATTAAATTCTGAAAGCTATGTGACTTTGTTAATATTCTGTCCTAAAATGCGGTTAGATGTGCCCCCTTTTTTTTTGAGCACCTGCCCCTTTAGTGGGCTCTGCACGTCCCTACTCCTCTGGACATGCCCAAACCATCTCAGTCTTGTCTCTCTAACATTATCTTCCAGTTGTTCAACATGTGTTGTACCTCTGATGACCTCATTCCTGATCTTATCCATCCTTGTTACTCCTAAGGAGAACCTCAGCATCTTCATTTCTGCCACTTACAGTACTGTCTCATGTCTTTTTGTCAATGCCACTGTTTTCAGACCATACAACATAGTTGGTCTCACCACTATCTTGGGCGGCAGTGGCTGAGTGGTTAGAGCAGTCGTCCTCCAATGCAAGAATTGGAGGTTCGATTCCACCAGCAGTCACATGCTGAAGTGCCCCTGGGCAAGACACTGAACCCATCATTGCCTCTGACGTGTGTCCCATCAGTGTATGAATGTGATAAAGCACTGATTAATTATTGTACTGATCTAGTAGATGTTGTATGAATGGGTAAATGAGGCACATGTTGTGTTGTAAAGAGCTTTGAGTGTCTTGATAAGATATAAAGGTGATTTATAAGTACAGTCCATTTACTGCCTTGTAAACCCAACTCAAGAAGGCAATCACAGCTAACTGAGTTTAGAAAATAAAAAATGGCCATACCTCTGTCAGTTTTACATACTGTATATTTTACAGAGAACAATTTTTCAAGGCTCTGAATCTGGAAAGGAGATGTGTGGGTGTAGTAATATAGACCCTGATCTCTGACCTGGATTTACACCTTTTCACATCTCTCTGAAACTCTGAGTGGTACACTTCTCCTGAGGCTCTCAAGGAGACGAGTGGACACTATTTTATTACATTTATTTGAATCAAAACACTCTCACTGGAAACGAGCCTGACTTACTGCCGGCAATGCGGACCAAGCTCTGACACCGGTCATACAGGGACCTAACAGCCCATATCAATGGGCCTGGTACCCCATACTCCCGGAGTACCCCCCACAGAACCCCATATCTGTCAAGTCTCCCGTTTTGGCCGGGAAACTACCGTATTTTACCCCTCTTTCCCGTCGTGATCCCGAATTATTATTTTCACGGAAATCTCCCGTATTATAATATTATAAAAATAAAAATAAAACACATTCCGGTGCCTCTGTCACTAGCCTCGCAAGAACTGCCACCTGCAGTCGCCTCGGTGGCAGTTCTCGCGATGTTAGTGTTGGCAGCGGGGAACACAAACCCGGAAAAACACAGATGGATGTAACGAGAAGTAACGAGAGAGGACGCGTCCCTGCCAAAAAAGTTAAGACTTCGTGTAAAAATGTTGAAAAATGGGACAGCGAATTTACTTTCCTAAAGTTTATTACGCGTTTTTTAAGATTTGTAACTGCGACTTTAGTGTCTCTCTCTCATGGGGGAAGGAACGATGTCCGTCAGCATGAAAAATCCGTCAAGCACAAAGGTAAGCCTGTCAGATTGTGATCACATAACTGGTTTGAAAGAGGCTGATAGGTAGTTATTTTAGATTTCTTGTAAACCTGTCTTAAAATGTAAGGGGTCCTGGACTTTGGTTGGGCTAGTGCAGGGGTCTGCAACCTGCGGCTCTGGAGCCACATGCGGCTCTTTGGTCCCTCAGCAGTGGCTCTTCCAAGCTTTGATCAAAACTAACTTTAAACTGAATTTTATTTGTTCTTATAACAACAAAAAGGGCTAGTTTTAGCAGTTTTTCCTGTCATTTCCTTTGCAAATGTGTGAATACTAGAACTAATAGAAGGAGTAAAACATAAGTTAACTTTATTTATTTGAAGTAGGATATTTAATTTTTCCACAATTAAAATAATTTACCTAGACCTGCATAGTTTATTATTTTATTTTTTAATTGGGAAAGATCACATTATTTTTCCTTCTTTATGATAATCTGGTCTTTTTTAGTCTAAAATGTAAAAATATCAACAAATCATTAGATATTTTCAGCTTTGCAATGGCCAGAAAACTACAGGTCAGAAAATTGTCCTTTAACAAACTTAAAGTGGTCTGTGGGCCACCAGTTGAGAATCCCAGTTGTAGCAGGTATTGTGGCTCCGGAAACGTTTAATTTAGTGAACAAAGGGGCAGAAATGGCTCTTTTGATCATAAAGGTTGCAGATCCCTGGGCTAGTGGGATGGCTCGGCGTACCCGGCAGAAAATTTCCCTTATTTTTAAATCCAAAACTTGACAGGTATGCAGAACCCCCCGAGGGACGCGGTCGAATGCCTTTTCCAAGTCCACAAAGCACATGTAAACTGGTTGGGCAAACTCCCACGCGCCCTCCAGGACCCTGCTGAGGGTGTAGAGCTGGTCCAGTGTTCCACGACCAGCACGAAAACCACACTGCTCCTCCTGAATCCGAGGTTCGACTATCCGACGGACCCTCCTCTCCAGAACCCCTGAATAGACCTTACCAGGGAGGCTTAAGAGTGTGATCCCCCTATAGTTGGAACACACCCTACGGTCCCCCTTTTTGAATAGGGGAACCACCACCCCAGTCTGCCAATCCAAGGGAACTGCCCCCGATGTCCACGCGATATTGCAGAGTCGCGTAAGCCAACACAACCCCACAACATCCAGAGCCCTAAGGAACTCAGGGCGAATCTCATCCACCCCCGGAGCCCTGCCACCGCAGAGCTTTTTAACCACCTCGGTGACCTCAGCTCCAGAGATTGGAGAGCCCGACCCAAAGTCCCCAGGCTCCGCTTCCTCAGTGGAAGACGTGCCAGTAGGATTGAGGAGGTCTTCGAAGTACTCCGCCCACCGACTCACAACATCCCGAGTTGAGGTCAACAGCACGCCATCCCTACCATAAATGGTGTTGGTCGCGTACCGCTTTCCCCCCCGAGACGCCGGATGGTGGACCAGAATCGCCTCGAAGCCGTACGGAAGTCATTCTCCATGGCCTCTCCGAACTCCTCCCACGCCCGAGTTTTTGCCTCAGCAACCACCCGAGCCGCATGCCGCTTGGACTGTCGGTACCTATCTGCTGCTTCCGGGGTCCCACAGGCCAAAAAGGCCCAATAGGACTCCTTCTTCAGCCTGACAGCATCCCTCACCACCGGTGTCCACCACCGGGTTCGAGGGTTGCCACCACGACAGGCACCAACAACCTTGCGGCCACAACTCTGATAAGCTGCCTCGACAATAGAGGCGCGGAACATGGCCCACTCGGACTCAATGTCCCCCGCCTCCCTCGGAACGTGTTCAAAGCTCTCCCGGAGGTGGGAGTTAAAGCTCCGTCTTACGGGAGACTCTGCCAGACGTTCCCAGCAGACCCTCACAATACGTTTGGGTCTGCCAGGTCTGACCGGCATCCTCCCCCACCATCGGAGCCAACTCACCACCAGGTAGTGGTCAGTTGACAGCTCCGCCCCTCTCTTCACCCGAGTGTCCAGGACATGCGGCCGCAGATCAGATGAGACGACAACAAAGTCGATCATCGAACTACGACCTAGGGTGTCCTGGTGCCAAGAGCACATATGTACACCCTTATGCCTGAACATGGTGTTCGTTATGGACAATCCATGACGAGCACAGAAGTCCAACAACAAAACACCACTCGGGTTCAGATCAGGGGGGCCGTTCCTCCCAACCACACCCCTCCAGGTCTCACTGTCATTGCCCACGTGAGCGTTGAAGTCCCCCAGCAGAACAAGGGAGTCCCCAGGAGGCGCACTCTCCAATACCCCCTCCAAGGACTCCAAAAAGGGTGGGTAATCTGCGCTGCCGTTTGGCGCATAGGCACAAACAACAGTCAGAGCCCGTCCCCCCACACGTAGGCGAAGGGAGGCTACCCTCTCGTTCACCGGGGTGAACCCCAACGTACAGGCACCAAGATGGGGGGCAACAAGTATGCCCACTCCTTTGTCACCGATTCTGTTCATAACTTTTATGGACAGAATTTCTAGGCGCAGCCAAGGTGTTGAGAGGATCCGTTTTGGTGGCCTTAGAATCGCTTCTCTGTTTTTTGCAGATGATGTGGTCCTATTGGCTTCATCAGATCGTGATCTACAGCTTTCGCTGGAGCGGTTTGCAGCCGAGTGTGATGCGGCCGGGATGAGGATCAGTTCCTCCAAATCCGAGGCCATGGTCTTGAGCCGGAAAAGGGTAGCATGCCCTCTCCGGGTCGGGGATGAGGTCCTGCCCCAAGTGGAGGAGTTTAAGTATCTCGGGGTCTTGTTCACGAATGAGGGAAAACTGGAGCGTGAGATCGATAGGCGGATAGGTGCAGCATCCGCAGTGAAGCGGGCTCTGTACCGGTCTGTCGTGGTGAAGAGAGAGCTGAGTCGAAAGGCAAAGCTCTCAATTTACCGATCGATCTACGTTCCCACCCTCATCTATGGTCATGAGCTTTGGGTTGTGACCGAAAGAACGAGATCTCGGATACAAGCGGCTGAAATGAGTTTTCTCCGCAGGGTGTCTGGACTCTCCCTTAGAGATAGGGTGAGAAGCTCAGTCATCCGGGAGGGACTCGGAGTAGAGCCGCTGCTTCTCCACATCGAGAGGAGCCAGTTGAGGTGGCTCGGGCATCTGGTTAGGATGCCTCCTGGACGCCTCCCTGGGGAGGTGTTCCGGGCATGTCCCACCGGGAGGAGGCCCAGAGGAAGACCCAGGACACGCTGGAGGGACTATGTTTCTCGGCTGGCCTGGGAACGCCTTGGGATTCCCCCAGAGGAGCTGCTCCATGTGGCTGGGGAGAGGGAAGTCTGGGCCTCCCTACTTAGGCTGCTACCCGCGACCCGACCCCGGATAAGCGGACGAAAATGGATGGATGGATGGATGAATCAAAACACATTATTTCATAAGAGACTATCTTTACTTTTACTTTGTTTGATTCTGATATAATCAAAGCATAACCTTGTGTTATTCACATGAGCAATGTTATTTTTAATATGCTAATGTATTCTTAATATGTGGAACAGGAATCAGAATGCGGTCCAAAGTTGAGAATTGTGTCAAGTTGAACTTTTCAGAGTTGTTTAGAAATGTTAAGACGTTAATCAAACGCTTAAAGGAGAAATGTAATCAAATCTGAAAAAATCGATATAACAAGAATTTCATATAGTAAACAACACACATAAACATACTTAGTATGCTTTTTTCAAGTCAGTAGCTTAAAGAAATAGTTTTTTACATTTTTCCTGCTACATGCCGAAGTGCAGTGATTTCTGTAGTACTTTTCTGGACGCACTTTTATGACACAATTAAGACCTCCTTTGCTATCTTACAATAACACTGAAGCTATAAACCCATCATTACTGTCCTCCTGTCTGTCATTTAAAATGGAAGCAGAAGACTTTTTTGAATCTGAAGGATATCACTTTAGTTTGTCAAAAACAGTTTGGTGATTTAGTGCATTAATGGGCATTTCTATCCTGGAAATACGAATAGCCGTGCGTTAGCCGCCGCATGCTAACGTTAGCATGCTAGCGCCGTATGCTAACGTGGAAGTGGGGGTGTTGAAAATGTCCTGAAACAGTTACTGTCTTCCCCAGAACATAGTAGGATCTAAAATGATTTTTAAAGATGAAGGAGCAAGTTGAAACATGCTGTCTCCCTCCTTGCTAGCAGGCTCCATTGGGAGCTGCCTGGCTAACTAACTACGGTGGCCCTACATGGCCAAAATTCTACAGCGGCCAAATGCACAGGAGCGGTAAAAATACAATATAAAATTTAAAAAAAGTTTTTAAATCGATTTTGGGGCTTTTAGAATCTATTCTGAATTGCCAGGACTAAGAATCTTGATTCTTTAAAAAATAGATTTGTTTTGCTGCATCCCTAATTGCTACACTCTGAAACCTTTTTGTCCACAACTAGATACACACACTAATATAACTGTATGAGGGACGACCGTTGCACTGCCTACGTCATATTCA
The DNA here is from genome assembly GCA_038048925.1 of Garcialebias charrua. Taxonomy (NCBI): domain Eukaryota; kingdom Metazoa; phylum Chordata; class Actinopteri; order Cyprinodontiformes; family Rivulidae; genus Garcialebias; species Garcialebias charrua. The sequence goes on along the minus strand of JBBPBX010007655.1, from coordinate 6,845 downwards.
GGGGACGGAGAGCAGGCAGGGGGAGGGGGGTCAAAAACACCAGATGAGAATTTTTTCACTTTGCAAAGTCTAAATTTGAGTTAGGATGACATTTTTAACTTGTGAAAATTTCTCAACAAGCTTATTTTATGCTTTTCATTAGACTACTATTAGCTTAAAAACACTTTTCATTTCTCCTTTAATTAGTAATCTGTATAATTGGCGACAGGTTTCTGTCACTTGTCTAAACACTTTCACTGAATAATCTTCACTTCTTTAACTTTTGATAACTCTCTGGCCTGAGCTAAAATCCCTCCCGTTCTCTGGGAAACAGCCAATGAGCGAGTGGATTTAACTGGGTCAACTTCTTTTTTTTAAGGCTCCACTTCCTTTCTGAGCCTTAGAGTCTGCTGAGGAACTCAAACCATGAGGTTCCCCAAAGAGCTGATTTGCATGTCTGTCGAACGCTAAGGACACGTCATCAGTTAAAGATTTATAACATGCCTGTTATAAATCAATTTCAAGCTGTAAAAAGCTTAACTTTAGTGAAATTCCTTCAAAGAAGCTTTTATCTTGAAAAACCAAACCAGAACTGAGGTCGCTACTTCTGTAGGTTGACGCAGATCTCATGGAAGCCGCTGGAAGGTGAACGAGCTGAAGCCTGAACAACATGAGCACGGACAGACGGTCTGTGTACGTTGAGGCTAATCTACTTTACCGTAGCCGAGATGAAGAATCTTTGCCAGGTAAAGAGTTGTTGTTCGCCACGGGTGAGAGTCTAGCTGAAGCCGACGAAGAGTGTGCTTTTCCTGGTTAAAACACATCAAGATTTTATTCTCCTCACTATCCTATGACTTTTTTCTTCCATTCTCCCTTTAAACTTAACTTTAAAAACTAAAATGGGATTACCTACAAACAGTGTGGAATTACCTAAAACATTATGGGATTATAATTGTGATTTTTTTTTCATTTTTCCACTTGCTGGATTACATCAAGATCAGAGACATTTGGTGGTATCCTTTCGTGTTGGACCTCATCCCCATGGACAGATGAATACTTCCAAAAGGGGGGACTGTAGTGATACAACCTTGACCTTTGAAACACTTCTCTGATCGCTCTCAGTAATTACCTTTTTGGGAGTTACTCCTGAAGGGACAGTAATACTTTTATTACCTTTAATTTGAATCAAAAATGACAAATTAAGTCACCCATAGACTTCCTTTAATTTTTGTTAATTCATATGTCATCAAATGAATAACCTTGTGTTACTTGTATGAGCATTATTGAATCTAATGTTTGATAGTCAAAGGCTGTACTGTTTAATTCATGCTGAATAGCAAATGTTATTTCAAAATGTTATTCATGAAGGACTTCTCTGAAACCTGTAAGTGAAGATAAAGTGACACTTTATCTCATTCAGTTAGCTTGAGCTCAAGACAATAATCACCTCACAAGAGACTTTTTGTTTTTGTCCTACTTAAATAATCAGATGAATATCTGTTTTTGCTGTTATCATTAATAATTTCTCAAATGGAATGCTGCAATGACGTTGTTTAACCAAACCAACAGGTCAACAGTTTTGTGTTTAAAGTGTTAAGACCGTTTTAATCAGTTATCAGAAATGCTGGCGTCTTAAACTAACATTCTTATCCTTTCTGACATTTAATCTAACTTATGCCTCCATTCTGTCACTCTCAGTTGCTCCTGGCTTCACAGGCCAAATCAGAAAGAGCTACGTTTCTGGATCAAGTCAGCTTTAAAAGATCTCTGACTTCCTGTTTTCCTGCAGTCTGCGGATGAAATTAGAATGTGAGTTTTCATCGAAGAACTGATTGAACGTTGTCTAAACGCCAATGACACGTCATCAGTTGGGGTTTCATAGCATTGCTGGCTATGAGTCCGCTTTTGAGCTGAAAAGCTCCATTTGAATGAATTTTCCTCCAAGGAAAGTTTTATTCTGAAAAATAAAACCAGGAAATGTCGTTACTTCGGTTCGAGTTGAGGCAGACGTCTGGAGACGCTGAAAATGGTAAACGGACTTACCAGTTGGACCAAGGGGGATTGACCGTCTTCACGAGGTAACAAAGTCGTCAGATGCTTTGCCAAGTGTACCAACGTTGTAGCTGAGATCGGCCGAAGAGCTGCCATGCTTCCTGGTTAAACACACATTCACACCACTCCAGTGCTGGGCAGTGCTAATCCAAAAACTTTGGTATGGACTTGTTCCTGTTTAAAGTGCTTTATAAATAAAATGGTATGGTATGGTATGGTAAAAATTAGTTCTGCTATTTCTAAAGCACTAATTTATTTATTTAGGTCTGCCATTTCAAAAGCACTAATGTCTTGTGAAAATTAGGGGAAGCTAAATTCTAAACCGCTAATTCTAAAATAAAACACCATCAGACAAGAAGCAAGTTTTAAGTTGTTTGTATTGTATAGACTTAGGAAGGTATTTATAATAATATTGTTTGTAATAATAATCATTTTCTTTGAGTATAACCAATAGACAGGAAGGTATTTATAATAATATTGTTTGTAATAATAATCATTTTCTTTGAGTATAACCAATAGACAAAATACACACAACAAAACAGACCCTGATTACACCCAAGAGTTCTTTTTTTTTCTATTTTAAATCAGTTCTTGAATCCCGGATGATTAAAGGTCCATCAATCAATAATCTGGTAGTTTGTAGTTCATGATCCAGGGTAATATGTCCAGAAAAAAACAAATAGTTTGGTGCAATTTAAGTCCTACCGCACAGCTGCGGGGGTCCGGTAGCTTGCCATCATCCTGGGTGGGAACAGGAGGTGAAAAAAAACCCTGACCTAAACAAGGTCATAAACAAAACAAAAATTAGCATTACTTTATACACAGGACTAAACTGTTATCAAAATTTCTATAGGCAGTCAACAGATTTAATGAAAAGTAACTAAAATGATCCTAAAAGGATGAAATTACAAAAATCAAAGGATTTATTTAATACTTTACGTATATATATTCTATTCGGCCACGAAATTAACAAAATGAGAATGATCTTTTAATCCCTAAGACCACTTTTAAATCTCAAATACATGGGCGTGTCGCCAGACTCGCCACCGCATTTCTATTTCATAAAAGGAACCCAAATACATAAAACGAACGACTCACCGTCGAGTGGTCGACACAAAACACAGAATACAATCCTCCGGCCGCGTTAATTTAGCTTGATACAGCGGGGTTCTCCCATGATTTATGAACACACCGAGCGCAACCAGCTAGCCACAGAATTAGCCCCCGAGTTCACCTCTGACCCGGAAGATGTCAAGATGGAATAGTCCATTTTTAGTAGGGGGATACAGAAATCGACCGGTTTTTGTATTGCGTTTTTAATGATCGTTTTCATCGTAACTATAATTATTTTTATGTTAAATGTACATGAGCAATGTTAGGGATGTAGGTGACTGGCCAGGGCGGGGCGTCGGCCGGGGCCCCTGCTGATTGGGAGCCCCAGGCAACGGCATCATTTGCCTACATGGTAGATCCGCGTCTGTTCTCCCCTCTGCCCCCCCTCCCTCCTCTCTGCTCCCGGTGTACTTGCACCAATGGGGGAAAAAGCAGCTACGAGAGCCAGCGAGAGCCTGTAAATAAGTTTTTTCGTTTTTACTGATAGATAATTAGTTATTAGCGGTACTGCATTTTAAATAAAAATAGCACAAATCCGCTTATGAATTATAAAAGTTAGTCAAACCACAAAAACGCTGACAAATAATTTAGGTCCGCTGTAAGCGGATTAGCGCTAGCGGTCTGTGCCCACCTTTGCACCACTCCCTCCATCTTTCATCCTCCATCTTCTTCCTAAAACTTTCTATATTTTGCCAGAAACAAACTGTTAAAAGTGCCTGCAGTAATAATAATAATAATAATAATAATGAATTCCATTTATAATGCACTTTTCATTAATAAAAATCTCAAAGTGCTAGTATAAGTTAATATAAGACCCTTAACTTGTCTGTTGTTCAAATTTTAAATCTGTCGAGTTAATTTATCAGAAACTGATCAATCACTCAATCATGTACATATTTTGTGATGTAATTTAATGATTTGTTAATTAAATGATTCAGTTCATAAATTAACGTTTCATGTCTTTACATCTCACTTGGTCACACACAAGTTCATGTTTAAATCCTGAAAAAGAGAGAACCCGTGAATATTGATAAGATTGGGTCAGATAAAATCTACTCACTCTTTAATTTGGAATATTGTACAGTCAGCAAAACTGACTAGTGCACATATCCTTACATGGGTAAAGATGATGGTTGTACGGATGGAGGATTACAACGCATTAACAGTTTTTATTTTTAGTTAGCATCAGACTGTTTTCCACTTAGCACTGGCCATGCTGGAACAGTTTATGAAAAATACAACAGTATTTTTTGTACAAAACATTGTTTGTTTTACAAACTGGACAATAATAAACTGATCCGGTCAGTGTAACTACCTCCATCACATCACAGTTACAGAAACCACCCTAACGTTGTAGTTGTTTTTAATCAACTGATATTTGCTTTTAGGTTGACTGCAGTCAGACTAGCTGCTAACCTGAGTTCTTCAAAATGAACAGTCAAAATTGCTGTTAATAATAAACAGCAATAATAGCAATAAATATTGCTGCAGCTAGCAGGCTACTCAACATCTCTCCCTTCATGGTACTGTTCATCAAAGTTCCATCATCACAATATTTCATCATTTATTTCAAAGGCTCATGGAGGTGTGGTTTGGAAGCTGATTTGAACTAAACATTGTTGATTGAGAGTTTTCTTGTTTTGGTATTTATTTCAATCCCATTATTCCTTGAAAAACGCACATTGCCTCTGCTCAGTGACGTGCGGTGAGGTTCATGGCTGGTGAGGCACTGTGCAGTTTTTTTTCCTATGTATAATAAAAAACAGACAAACTGTTCTCCACGTTTTGGCTTCTGTCTGCCATAGCTTCTTCAGCGCTTTGGATACTTTGGATAGCGTTATTTTCTTATACATGAACCCTACAGAGTAGTTTATTCGCCATTTGATTGGAAGCAGTTAACGGGTTGTGTTTAAAATCTCATATCAGCAATCTTTACACATACAAACTGTAGCACACAAAAAAGCACATTTAATTTGGAGAAAAAATTATTTTAGTCTTACTTTTACTTATAAATTAAATTAAACTATAACAAAATCTATTTTTATTTTACAGAAAAGAGCTGTGAGAATTATTACAAGAAAGCCTTAATGTCATCTATCTAATATATTATTTAAACAACTCAAAGTACTGAAGTTTTATGATTTGGTGGACTATAATATTTTGTTAGTAATAGAACCCTCAAATGTTCAAATGTATTTTGTTAAGAGAGAAAGCTGCTAGTCTAAAGGGAACTGACATTTTTGCAAAGCCAAGGTATAGAACTAGTTTGAAGGGACGGTTTATTTCAATACAGGGAGTTGAATTGTGGAATGTTTTGGGAAATCATGTTAAAAATGTAAACTCTGTGCTGATGTTTAAAAATGATCAAAACTAAATTGTTAACAAAATACTAAAACTTTTAGTTAAGTGTTTAATGTTCTAGATATTTGTAGATTGTGAAAAGTTACTCTTTTTGCTCTGCTGCAGCGCGAGGCTGAAGCAGAACCCTGAGCTCAGTAGCCCCGCCTCCAGAGGCTGGCCGCGTGTGTGTGTGTGGATTCACAGCCGTTTTATGAGATCGCTCAGCACACATACAGTTTTAGACAAAAACACTAGACATTATATTCACCAGCTAAACTATAGAAATGTAGTTTATACAGCAAAAGTATTTGGACATTTTAATAGCAACATAAAATGGGCAGGAATAAAAGCTCACACTGCAGCTGCAGCACGTCAGCCGAGTGATTGCGCAATCTTTGAAGCCAAGCAGCCCGTGCCTCTCTGCACACGTCTCATCTCAGTACATTTGAATGCTAAATAAGAAAAATCTGTGATTTTGACAAAAAAATAACTTAAAACTGGTTTAGTTTTTAATAAAATAAGTTTATAGTACAAATCAAAGGATAAATACAACAATTACATTTATTTTTTCAATTTACATTTTTTTCTTTCCATGATGACAGGGGAGGCGTGGCCTCACTTACCTCCCCTGACCGCACGTCACTGCCTCTGCTGCTTTTAACAGCAACATTTCAAAGTAATCTAATTGAAAAGTTAGAGTTATTTTGGTCAAACCTTGTCATTGACACCATTACAAGGTCTTGCTCATCTGATGATAATCTAAGAGTATGTGTTGAGGATAATTCTCAGCTACTACCACACCAGATATTACAATATAATACAACTTTATTTATAAAGCAAATTAAAAACAACACTGTTGGTCAAAGTGTTGTACATGGATAATACATAAAAGCATAGAAGTATAAAATCTATAGAAACAGTAAAAATACTGAATTGTTAAATTCATAGAAAGAGCAAACAGTAAAAACAATAAAAATAAATAAAGGCAGCACGGGGGCACAACTGGTAGAGCTGCTGCCTCTCAGCAAGAAGGTCGTCGGTTCAAATCCCAGTCCGGGAGCCTTTCGTGGTGGAGTTTGCATGTGTGTGTTTTCTCCCTGTACTCTGGTTTTCTCCCACAGACCAAAAACATGCACGTTAGACTGATTGGTGTGTGAGTGAGAGAGTGAATACCGGTAGTTGTTTGTCTCGTTTGTCTCTGGTGGACTGGAGACCTGTCCAGGGTGTCCCCTGCCTATAGATCAGGGGTCACCAACCTTTTTGAAACTGAGAGCTACTTTGTGGGTACGGAGTCATACAAAGGGCACCAGTTTGATAAACTCTTCGGAAATAAAGCGTAAATTGAAAAAAATGTATAATAA
>JBBPBX010007654.1:54059-64597 GCA_038048925.1 Garcialebias charrua | reverse complement strand
GGTATCAACTTAAAACTACTGTGGAGGAAAAGCAATGCTGATTATGATCTGAAGAACATCTCAACAGTTAAGTACAGAGATGGAAACATCATGCTTTGATGCTGTTTTTCTGCTAATAGCACAGGAAGACACAACCACATTGAATGGTCAATAGCTTTGGTTGGGGTTACTAAAAATAGCTCCCTACGTAATATGTGATGTCAGCAAGTACCCAGATGTCTGGCAAACAAGACTTTCTGAGTACAAAACAATTAGCATTGTAGTCCTGGTATGCTCTGTTAACAGAACAGCAGAAAAATGGTGTTTAGGAAGCATTGTTGCTACAGGACTTGCAATAGTGACGGCTGATATGCTGACAAACCTCACATGCAAGGTATTTGGTTCTTGCCATTTTTCAAAGCTGATTACTCAAGGAGAGAAATGTGATTGATGGATTCGACTATGGCTGAGTTGGCTTTGACTGGACAATAATGTGTTATGTATTGTCATCATTGTATGTTCCCATACAATGGTGAAATTGGCTCTCTGCATTTGGCCCATTCACCGCCAGGTGGGGCGGTGGGCGGCTGTGGAGGGCGCCTGGGGAGAAACTGGCAATAATGTGTCCTGCTCAGACACACCAAGAGATGTGCAATGACCGGGGATCGAACCCGGGGAGGGTCCCGAGTCGGCTGCCCCACCCCTACACCATCTCAGCCCTAAAGAAGAACACTGGCATCTAAGTGGCAGGAAAATATTTGTTAAACATTTGAGATCCTAAAAATACCACCATCATCCTGGCATTCTTTACCTGGATAAGTGTAAAATTAGTCTGAAATTGGCTTATATGTAAGACTAGCAAAACAATGAAGAAAATTTAAAATTTCTTTCTGTTTCCAAGCCAAAAGCAGATGAGAATGTAGAACTACAGTAATCCATTTTAAGAACATTTTCACACTTAAAAAAAAAAAAAATAGAATAATAGAACCCATCACTTGCAGCTAATGGCTAACACCTGCTAACAAAGTCAAATAAAAGAAGCGGCTAGCAAAGTCATTCTTCATTCTGCCGCCAGAAAGTTGTGCAATACTGTACATGGCAAAACGATAGCATATATTCTACATGAAATCTTCTGTCATCTGTGCTCTTTCTCACTGAGGCAAAAGAGAACGAATTAGCACGGAAACACCAGGAACGCCATTCAACCTTTATTTATACAGGTTAGTCCCAATGAGCCTCAGGGTCCAGGAAATGGGGACTGTGGGAAAGAGGTGAAAAAGAGAGTCCAGGCAGGATTGGAGTGGATGGAGAAAAGTTTCAGGAGTGATTTGTGACAAAAAGGTGTCAGCAAAGGTCAAAGGAAAAGTTTACAAGACAGTGGTGAGACCAGCTATATTGTATAGTCTGGAGACAGTGTGACAAAAAGACAGGGGAAAGAACCGGAAGTGGCAGAAATAATAATAATAATAATAATAAATTCAATTTATAATGCACTTTTCATTAATAAAAATCCCAAAGTGCTACAAAGTGCAACAAAAGCAAAAATCAAATAAAACAAGTGATAAAATCAAGTAAAATCAATAATAATATCAACTAAGATCAAAGACAAAATCATGTGGAGGCAGAATAGGCCTGCTTAAAAATATAAATAAAACAAGTGATAAAATCAAGTAAAATCAATAATAATATCAACCAAGATCAAAGATAAAATCATGTGGAGGCAGAATAGGCTTGCTTAAAAAGAAAAGTCTTTAAGCCGTTTTTAAAGTCAACCAGTGACTGTGGAGCTCTCAGGTAGTCAGGGAGGGAGTTCCATAGGCGGGGGGCAGCCACACAGAATGCCCGGTCTCCCATGGTCCTTAATTTGGTTTGTGGAATGTGAAGTAGATTACTGTTCTGTGATCGTAGAGACCGGGTGGATGAATATGGTGCAAGAATGTCCTTTAGATAGTCAGGTGAAGTTCCGTGTAAGCATTAATGAGAGCAGTTTTGTACTGAATTCTGTAGGTGACAGGAAGCCAATGGAGGTTATGGAGAATGGGTGTAATATGTTCAAATTTACGAGCTCTCAATAAAATCCTTGCTGCACTGTTTTGAATATATTGAAGCTTCTGAAGATTTTTGCCAGGGATTCCAATAAACAGGGAGTTGCAGTAGTCGAGCCTGGAGGAGACAAAGGCATGGACGAGTTTCTCAGCATCAGAAAAAGTCAGAGATGGGCGAAGTCTGGAGATGTTTCGAAGATGGAAGAAGCAGGTTTTAAACAGATGCTTAATGTGATTTTCAAATGTAAGATGAGAGTCCATTTTTATTCCAAGATTTGTAACAGAGGTGGAGAGGGGGATGTCTTGTCCAGAGAAGGAGATTGTTGTTAAAGTTGATGTTTGTATCTGGTGAGGGGTGCCAATCATTATGGCCTCAGTCTTGGAGCAGTTTAATTGAAGAAAGTTCTGATTCATCCATGCCCTTATTTCCTCCAGGCAGGTAGAAAGAAATGAAGATGCTGAGGTTCTCCTTAGGAGTGACAAGGATGGATAAGATCAGGAATGAGATCATCAGAGGTACAGCACATGTTGAACAACTGGGAGATAAAGTTAGGGAGGCCAGACTGAGATGGTTTGGACATGTCCAGAGGAGGGACAGTGGGTATATTGGTAGAAGGATGTTAGAAATGCAGCTGCCAGGAAAAAGACAAAGAGGGAGGCCAAAGAGGAGATATATGGATGCAGTTAGAGAGGACATGAAGGTAGTTGGAGTGAGGACAGAGGATGCAGAGGACAGAGTGAGGTGGAGGAGGATGACTCGCTGTGGCGACCCCTGAAAAGGGAAAAGCTGAAAGAAGAAGAAGAAGAAAAAGAAGAAGAAGTCCCAATGAGCCTCAGGGACTCATTTACAAGAGAGACTTGCTTTTAGCAAAGAGTGATGACAACAGTGGACAACAAAGACAACAGTAGACAGTCGTCAAATAAAGCATACAAATTAAGAAGAATAAATGAAAGAAAAAGGATTAAAAAATATGCAATAAAATCAGCTAGGTTGTAAGGCGGTGTAGAAAACTAAAAACAGAAACATGTCTGCATTGGTTCTTGCCACGAACTTAGATGTATGAAGCCACTTAGAGAGGTCAAGGTCGAGAGCTTCAGCTTTTTTTGCAAGATATTCCCGGAAACAGGAGCGGAGTAGGAGAAGGCCCTTTTGCCTAGTTCAGTCCTCACTGACGGAACACTGCATATAATAATGTCCTGAGAGTGCACGCTGTAGCTGCACTCACACAGTGACATGTAGGCTGAGATGTATGAAGGCAACAGACCAAGAAGTGATTTAAAGATGAAAATGTACCAGTGGAAGAGTCTGCGTGAAGCTAATGATGTCCAGTTAACCAGTGAATACAGGGTGCAGTGGTGGGTACGATAATCACAGCCAGTTATGAATCTTAGTGCACCGTGATAGACAACGTCCAACATCCGCACGGTGCTTGTAGGAGCATTCATGTAAATAAGGTCACCGTAGTCAATGGACAAAAGGAAAGTAGCAGTTACAAGGCGTTTCCTAGAATTCAGGGTTAAACAAGGTCTATTTCTGAAAAATAAACCCAATTTAACTTTCAACTTCTTTACCACGCTTTTGACATGAAGCTTAAAAGAGAGATGCGAATCAACCAAGATACCCAATTTGTAAGAATCGTCAAACTCAATAGAAACACCATTCGAAGATAAAATCGAGGGAAGGACTGCTGGGACCGACTTCCTGTTTGAAAACGGCATCCCTTTGTTTTTGTCAGCGTTTCGAACAAGTTTGAGACAGAACAAATCTGTCTGGACGATGTCGAGTGCAGCCTATAAAAGCTGGAAAACCTTAGCAATTGTTCTACTCCACAATAAACTACTGGGTTGTCAGCATAGAAGTGTAAGTATACATCAGGAATGATCTGACCTACATTACTTCTATAGATTGTGAAGATGGTGGGTTCTAAGACTAAGCCTTGTTGTTCACCACTGTTGACAGTTAGATAGCTGGAAGAAGTACTGTATATTGAACACACTGCTTCCAATCTGAGAGATAATTAGAGAACCAACCAAAAGTGTGGTCAGAAAAACCAGTGTCTGAGAGCTTATGACATAAGATGTTATTACACACAAAATAAACAACATAAAACAAGAAGAAAGAAAATTTCTTTTGATCATATTTACAGGATTAAATTCTGATTTTCGTAAAAATACCTGCAAAGTGACCAGTGCTTCCAGCATGAACACTCTGATGTCACAAAAGGATCTCAGGACTACTTTGGATGTAAACTGCCCCACAGAGTCTGCCTGGAACCTCAGTGGGATATTCACACAGCCACCATCTATGAAAATACAGGAAAGAAGAATCAATACATGTAAGGTCACCTTTATACTAAAGACAACCATGCTACAATATAAAAAAATCTAAAGAAATTTGATGGTCCCAAAAAAAGTTAAGTTAGGTCCTCTGGACATTCAAAAAACAACAACAAAAATAAAAATTGTAGAAACATTTCGTTTTTATTGTTTTTTTGAATGTCCAGAGGACCTGACTTAACTTTTTTGAAAATTTCTACCTGGATTATTGAGCATGCGTCAGGATAAGTTTGATGGTTTTTGCAGAGTTTTTCAGTGTAATGAAACATAATTATTAGCAACAGTATAAACCAGGGTTGTCTAAATGTCTTCCATTATAACAATATTTATTTTAAAAGAAATGTATTTCCAATGCTACAATTCTAATTTATTTGGACCCACTTTCAACTTGACAATTTTGGCCCGCGTTTTTAAAAGTTTGGACACACCGGGCCATATAAATGGAGTTAACGTGTTAACTTAGGTTCAGGAGCAGGACCACGCCTCAAACCACACCTTCAATTATCCAAGTAGCCTATATATTCCTCGCTTGCGAGCAGTTCTGTCTGTTGCGTTTCGTCAATCCCACCCACCCTTACCCTTCATCGTATTTGCCCTTATGTGTCGAATTAACCCCTTTCTTGTTTCTTAATGTTACAGGTATCGCCGGGGGATCATACGCGGGCCGGGAAACGTTAAGATGATCAGCTTCCCGAAGACATATCCCCACTCGAGTCTTCACTTCCTAAGCCCATCAGCATCCTCCTCGGCGGATCTCACCCACCTCATTCATCTCTTCACCCCTTCATCCCTTCATCCCTTCTCTCCTGCCTACCACTCACCCCTGCCCTCACCCTTCCCCTCCTCCCCCCCTTTTTACTTCAATCAATAAATCTTTAAATTTATATCTTGTGGCGTGGTCCTTGCTAGTGAACAGTCAAGTAATGAACGCAAGTAGCTTCAATAACTTCTCCACCTCTATTTGGAGAAAACACACTGTACTGTATGTGCGACCGGTACCTGCAGGATTCTCCTGTAGCATGTTTGTGTCCTTTTTCACGGGTATTGTAACAGTTCTGGATAGCGTGAAGTACTGTGGCAAAGAAACCTCCACTTCATATTTGATCCCTTCACTTTGGCCATCATTTCTAAAGAACTGGGCCAATGAAGATTTAAAAGAAAAAAAGAGAAAACATCCAGCACATAAAGTTTTGATAACATAAACCATTGTTCAACAGTGAATCATTTATCCGAAGCAGGATCTTGCTTGTACTTGCGGTCTGGTAAACTTCTGTGTGGCTATGGACTCCCTCACAGTGCTGCTGTCCAAAGTGTGGGTCAGAAGCCGCCTCTTGCGTTCACCTGCGCTCATGCAGTGCTGAGCCCAGACAACCAGAGCCTTCTCCCATGGCATATTGATCCGGGGCACCTGAAGCACCCCCTGAAACATTGCTCCGACCTTACAGTGAAGCCTCAGCACAGACACACCTGTGTCTAACACAGATGAAAAACATTAGTAACGAAAACGTGGAACAAGACATATTCATTAAGGAGGTCTGTACAGGAGAAAAAATATGAATACAGTAGTCCATCTGTACTTCGCAGTTTGACTTTTGCGGACTCGCTTTTTGGCGGTTTTTCAAAGTAAGACTGTACGCAACGCACAATTGTCAACTTTTATATTATTCACGTGATTGGGACAGTACGGGATAGAATAAAAAGTGAACAAAAAAATACTTTGGACAGACACCGCCATTTTGTAGTTTTCTCTCACTAAGCCTATACTGTAATGCCAGTCGAAAGAACTACATTACCCAGAAACCAACAGTGCTTCTGGCCGTTGCTTTCTGCTGAAATGGAGGGAAAGGTTGATCAGATTTGAAAAAGTGGTGCTCAACAGTTGCAGAGAGCCTATCAGAACCGGCCCAGAACTGGACCAAGGCTGGTGAGGACCCATATAAAATTGTGCAATCCATAGCTACTGTATTACATACAGTATGTTGTTAAAATTATGTACGTTCAAGAGTTTAGAACATTGCAAGAGTGTGTGAAAGGTTTATAAAGCCTTAAAATATATATAAATAGTAAATACTAAAATGAATAAAATGTTCCTACTTTACGGTTTTTCACAAGAATGTTCATTTGGACCTAGGTTGTTGTTGGTTTGCTCCTACATGCTGAAAAAGGGTGAGTAGCACAAACAACACTCTGCTCTCTTCCATTTATTGTAACTTTTATTAGTACGGGGAAAAAAACATTAGACTACAGCTGCCTGTAGTGCGCATGTGCGATTTCACACCTACAGAGTATTTTACACCTCTGCTGGGGGGTTCCCCTGAAAATCTTCATTATGAGAACTGGATTCAGAAACCTTCAGTTTCAGAGAGAACGAGGGAAGTTTTTGTGGACGCAAACGGCTAAACCATGACAGAAAAGCTCCAGTTTCACTCAAAAGACGCATCATGTAAACAGGACCCAAGCTTCCCTCACTGTTTCTCTTTCACTAGGAAAACCAACATGAAAGAGAATATTTTGATGTCCAGATGACACCAGGGACTAGTGGAACACTTTAGACAATCATTATTTTCTAAGATGCTGGTGAAGATTCTCAGTCGTCCAGGACATGATAAAATCAGAACAAGCGCTCAATACAAAAACAACTGGACTTTATTTGTTGCAGAAAACGTTTCACCCTTTATCCGAAGGGCTTTTTCAATTCAAAAGAGCAGCTGTGAAACAGAAGTTTTATACAGGCAAACTGCCACGCACCAACATTAGAATGGATATGTTATCTCCGGTATGTGTGGGCGTTATTTCAGCTTCCAAATTACATGTTGGTGCGTGGCAGTTTGCCTGTATAAAACTTCTGTTTCACAGCTGCTCTTTTGAATTGAAAAAGCCCTTCGGATAAAGGGTGAAACGTTTTCTGCAACAAATAAAGTCCAGTTGTTTTTGTATTGAGCGCTTGTTCTGATTTTCTAAGCTAGCTCCTAAAATGCTCCAATGTAAGCGGTGGCTCTTATAATCCTTAACAACACCCACTGTGAAGCATGGCGGCGACAGTATTAAGCTGTGTGGATGTTTTTCATTGGCAGAAACTGGAAAACGGGTGAGAGTTGAAGGAAAGATGGATAGAATAGTGCTTCTGCTCCCCAAACAACAGCTTGAGATTTTACTGTTTGCTCTGTTATGTTGAACCATTTCACAAGAAACATAGTTTCTTACCGGAAATCGTGGTAATAAAATTTGAGTCACAACTTGGCTTTGCAAAGAGCGGAGAAGGAAGTGGTAATTCTGCTGTAGCCCTCACCACACGCACCATATCTCCTACCTAGAAACGTAGAAAGGAGACAACGTACAAACATGTTAAAAGTTCTTGAAAATGTTAATTCTAACAATTTTCCTGCGCACAAAACTTATGGTTTGCAAGTAGTGGAGATAAAAATTAAATAAAAATTGTATTGAACGCTTTTTCTGATAAAAATTAAAGGTAGGTATTGGTTCTAGCCCCTTTACTCAAATAAATAGTACTCCTGACACATCCTTTCTAAATAGTTTCCACTCTTCCTAACAGATCTCGTTCTCTCATGATATTGCAACACTTTCCATTAATCGGTATAAATAGGAACCAGCAACAAATAAAATGGATTTATTTTAAAAATGCACACACAGACCTGAGGGCAGGTCAGCAGTACAGTGCAGTATTTGGTGCCAGTGAAGAAAGGTAGGTAGAAGAGTCTTAGGGTGTCTTCTTGGCCTGACTGTAGACGAACACTCCTTGTTGTACTCAGGAATTCATAGCCCTCACCATCTGCACACACCAGCAAATGTAACATAATTAACACGACAACCAAGCAACAAAATAAATTCAGACACGCATTACTGTGTAGTCCCACACAAGACGTTGAGTGACATGTCTTAAAACAGTTTGAGACACTCCAGTTCCATTTTCTATTTAAAAAATTTACAAATTTTTATAGTACAGGTGAGTGAACCACATTACGGTAACTTACCTATCTATGCCTCACATAAACTAGTACTGGTCTTTCTTTTTCCTTACCTGCTCCAGTGATCATGCCTGACAGGAGGATCATTGGTTAAAATGGCAAAATATTTGAGGATTCATTAAATATTCAAATAATTGCTTAGAAATGAAATAGATAGGTCTAAAATGGAAGATTTTTCAGGACAATGCTTGTTAGGTCTGGTGGGGGTGTCAATGATTTGGGTTTGATTAAGTGACAAGCAACGTTTCTTGAATTTATCACAGAGTGGGCTTTGTATTTTCCAATCCACATTGAAATCTCCGGCAAGGAGGACATCACGGACGTGTTAATTTGCTAGAAAGTCTTTCAAAGAGGACAAATCCTCAGGGGTTGCTGAGGGGGTGTATTGTTTTTATGCTATTAGTGCTTAGCATATTTTTAGTTAACGTTTTTCTATAGTTCATATCTTAGATCTTATTACTGTTTTTCTTTTACATTTTATTGTTGGATGTAACTGGGACCCTGTGTACACAATTTTGTTCCACCACATGTGGTGTGAATGACAACTAAAGAAACTCTGGCTTGTTTTTCTAATTATCCAGCTCACACCATGACCTGGAAGGACAGAGGTGTTCACAAAATTTGTACAAATCACACATAAATTACACATTCAGTTTGAAGTAAAAATTTAATTTGAGATACGGTGAATACACAATGATGAAGTCTGGACCATGTGAGTACTGTATTAGCATGACTGTACCTACGTCAAGCTTACCTTCTATCTCCCAGCCATCAACCATATCTGAGGTCCTCTTTGTGCTGAAAGATGGTTTAAAACAAGAAGATTACAATTAATTACGGTACAGGATTATTGGGCTTCACCACCTGAAGACATACCAAATAAACTAAGCTTAACAACAAAGCCTTCAAATCATCAATGATTTGGGCCTCAGGGTCGTTTGGCATCCAAGACGTCTCGGTTGAAAGAACAATTTAGACTAGAAACAGAAAAAGCATTGGATGTGTCTCACATAGCTCAGTTGTTAGTTTGTTCCCTGTTTTAAATAATATTTGCTTTGTAAATCAAAGTTTTGATGTGTTAGCCATCGTCAGAGGTGGGCACCAGACCGCTGGGGAGCGCTAAAGCGCTAATCCGCTGATAGCGGACCTAAACAATTTGTTAGCGCTATAGCGGATTGACTAACTTTTACAATTCATAAGCGGATTTGCGCTATTTTTATTTCAAATGCAGTACCACTAATAACTAATTATCTATCAACGAAAAAACGTATTTACGGGCTCTTAAATCAACCGGACGACTGCTCACGGACCACATCCGGTCAGCGCCGGATGTGGTCCGTGAAAAAAAGCGGTCCCCGCTAGAGAGAGCGTGTATAGCAGTTAGCAGCCAGTGTGTTACTCTGCACCCTTATTGCTTGTTTTCGAAGAGTCAGACGAAGAGTTTTTAACATGGAGGGTGAACTTATGGATGTTTCTCAGTGGCCTACGCGACGCGTCAGCGCCTCATTTGCCCTGCTCAAAATGGCGGCTGGCCACAGAAGCGAGCCCACACGGACTTTACAAGAAAACACGGTAAAAACAATTATTTCTTTGCTGAGAAAAAATATATTTCTTAGCTGACTTATAGCACAAGGGTTTCTGAGTTTAACCGTTTCACGAAATGGTCAAATCTGCTGGATTAAAAAAAGTAGTTTGCCATTTGCTCGTTAGCGCTTTAGAATTAGCTTCCGCTAGCTTTTCTAAGACATACGCGCTTTTGAAATTGCGGACCTAAATAAATTAATAAGCGCTTTAGAAATAGTGGAACTAATTTTTGGATTAGCGCTGCCCAGCACTGGCCATCGTTAAGGATGCGTATAAAACCCCTACCTAAACAGTTCCAAATATTGTAACTTAAAAACCTAATAAGCTGCTTGTGATTTGATCACATTACTGGTATGTAAATTAGAGTAAATCAGTGGATTTCTATCTGTTGTATTGCTGTGCTTTCTTCTCATATCTGACTTCCACTTGCATTTAGAAGAGCAACATGAATAACGTTAGTTGAATTGTGAGCAGTGTTACTTGTCATTAGACGGTTCTTGTTGGGTCATAGTCTTTCCTTTCGTTTCAGGCTCCAGGGGGTTGAAGTTAGATTCCACCAGTACCACACTAAACAAAGAATTAAACATAGGTTATGTTTCTGTTAGCT
>JBBPBX010007654.1:24772-35452 GCA_038048925.1 Garcialebias charrua | reverse complement strand
TGTTCCTACCTAGGGCGGCTGTGGCTGAGTTGTTAGAGCAGTCGTCCTCCAATGCATGAGTTGGGGGTTCAATTCCACCAGCAGTCACATGCCGAAGTGTCCCTGGGCAAGACACTGAACCCCTCATTGCCTCCAATGTGTGTCCCATAAGTGTATGAATGTTATAAAGCTCTGATTATTCTTTGTACAGGTCTAGTAGAGTGCTGTATGAATGGGTACATGAGGTACAGATTGTGTTGTAAAGAGCTTTAAGTATCTCAATAAGATAGAAAGGCTCTGTATAAGTACAGTCCATTTAAACCTTGTCTAAAATCATTTTTTTTATGTTTGTCAGTTTTTTTTAAACTCCTTCCTGCTCCCCTCATCTCTTTACGTCAGTGGTCTCAGAAAAAAAACTCCCTCCTTTGAAGGCATCATTTATATTTGTATTACAAGGATACACGTTTATATTTTATAATGTCACTAAAAGGAGCTTATTTTATAAGGAGCTGTGGGGGAACAGGACAAAGCACTCTGAATATGTTCTATCAGGCTCACTTTGAGAAGGTGAACAACCGATCAGCAGGATTTTCCTCTTCAGAAGAGAATTTACAATCCTGGTGTAAATATTCTGAAAGATGAAGAGCAGTTTAATGTTTCTCTTGTGTTTTTCTAATTTTCTCTCGCTGCGATCATCCTTCAGGCCAACCCTTTAGGCAGAGCCTTCAGAGCAGTTTAATGTTTCTCTTGTGTTTTTCTAATTTTCTCTCGCTGCGATCATCCTTCAGGCCAACCCTTTAGGCAGAGCCTTCAGGAGTAAATCATTGTTGATTCCTCACATTACTTTCTCACTGCTTCATGTCTTTTTTATTTTTTATTTACCACCATCGCTACAAGGTGCTGCTTTCTTTGATGTGCCAGCCATTCTAACTTGTCAAGACAATTGCCGTGAGTCTGACAACAGTAAATTACAGTTGCTTACGATCAGTTGTTATGTAGGCATGCCACAAAACATCTCTGTCATTTTTAATTGGAAAAAATTGACTTGTAGCAGGTAAATTATAGGGGTCCGTTCTCACGCTGTCAGGGCTGTCATTGCTTGTTTGCGGTTGTTTGACAGTTTGTTGCAGAAGCTGCCACGCTGTGTTTGGTCTCAGTTTATTACCCTCATAAACAAGTCACCAAATCTTTTGTGTAGACACACATGAATCTTTCTTCAATCTGTGATCTCTGTCATCTCTCAGGTGAAACTTAAGTTGTTGGAAAACGTCCTAAGGCTTCAACAGATGGTTTCACTCAGAAAACATCCTCTCAAATGGAAGCTTTAAAACTGTTTTTGCTCATTTATGTGTCCTTTTTATTTTAATTTTTTATCTCCTGCGCACAAGAAGTCAGAGGCAGTTGTTTTTGCACATCTCTCTGAGTGTCTGTTTCCAAATAACCTCATGTACGCATGAATATCTGTTGTTAAACCTAAAATATCTAAATCAATTGCAGTATTGTATAGAGTAAGGGATTATAATACCGCTTTACACTTGCTTTATAACACGATTATAGTTCCGCATTTAATTTATTGTGTAAATGTTTGGGGTACAGCATGTAGGACAACAACAAAGCTTATTTTTATTTTGCAAAAAAGAGCTGTAAGAATTATAATGAGGAAATCTTATTGTCATCCTTCGAGTATTCTATTTTGTAAATTGAAATCACTCAAGTTTTATGATTTGGTTGATTATAATATTTTTTTACTTATGTATAAGGCTCATACTTCCTCACTACCATCTAACATTCAAACCTATTTTGTGAAAAGGATTAGTTGCTATAATTTAAAGGGAACAGAAATGTTTGTTAAACCTAAGTTTAGAACCAGTTTAAAGGGTAGGTCTACTACAATAAGAGGAATTGATCTTTGGAATGGACTAGAGGACAATGTAAAAAATGTGAAGTCCATACTAATATTTAAGAAAATGATTAAAACTATTTTGTTGAAGAGTTACATTTAAGTTGATTCTAATTTAACAAATTATATTAGATATTTTGATGTGACTGTATATCTCTGATGAGACTGTATTATTTTGTATTACAAATAAGTATATTTATGTTTGAATTGATAGTTTGAATTGATTGTTTGATAAGGAGCAGATATGATAAGAAATGTTTTCTTCTTCTGCTTCCTTTCATTTTATGTTTTAGTTAAATTTTTCTTTTTAAAAATTGTCATTGTTTTTAATATGAAATGAATAAATTATACAATACAATACAATACAATACAATACAATACAACACAATACAACAAAATACAATGAATCACTGAATAAATTGTAATAAAACCTGTAGAAAGTATTAATGGGGTATGCATCTCCAACTGGTCATCTTTTAGAGTGAGGCCCTGTACACACTGATTCAAGCAGCTGATAAAAAAAACACAAAAGCGATTATGATCCAGTTTCTGTGGCGAGTCGTGTTCTTCACATCTATCTTCAGTGGTGTCCTTTCTGAATTTATCCGTCATTTGATTACCAGCGTCATTATGACGCCACGACTACAGAAACCATCAATAATACACAGAAACACATAATTATATGGTGCTGCAGCAAATACATGATTCTCTAGAATTAATCATTTCTGAAGCAAGAAACCCAATCAACACAATTCAACCAGTGTCTTCCAACTGCAGATGTGCCACAGACATATTCAACAAAAGCATGTACAAAACATTTGAATAAAAAGTATTTTATTCACCAAAAGTTTTGATGAACTGTAAACAACATCCTCCTCAAGAAGAGTTCAGTTCCTGTCCTGCAGGTCATCATGGGACATTTTCTATCACCATGGAAGTTAATGCTGAAAGCTGAGTCTGCTCTGTCGTGTTTCTGGCACACGTTTTTATTCCCTATAGGGCTGAGAATTTCCGCTTGACATTTAGCTTGTGCAGGACTCTGGAGTCCTGTGACCAGTCTGCTCTCTGACCATCCAAAATGATGTGAAGATGAAGATGATGTCTAACACCTGCTAGAAGCCCCCAGTGTCGCCAGCTCACCATCTGATTGGTCAGGGCAACATTTTAATTGTTATTTGTTTTAACCTGCATGCCTTCACTGTTGGTTCTGAAGGCCTCGAGGTAGATTTATTTGAAGCTAGCAACAGATGATGGTTGAAATATAATTGGATTAAAGCTCTTTAGAAACTCATGCTATTGGAAGCTGAGCAGCCAGGAGAAAAGCTATGAAATAAAGAAATCAGACATTTCAGAATATTACTAATAAATAGAAAGAATATAGTGAACCTTGACCGTGATGTGATGTGATTGTGAAACCTTATCAACACATATTCTGAGTGCTAATAGATTGCGCTAGATTTTTATTAAATTGTAGCCTTTAATTGTTTGGAGTTAACAGTCTGTTTGCAAATATCTCGTGAACTACTGGATGGATTTTTATGAAAATTTCAGGACATAATAATTTGATTTATCTCTACAATCAATTATCATTTGAAGCCACTTCAGTTCAAGATGTCTGTCACAGCCAAGTGACCTTAGAAAATGCTAAATAAATGGTTATAATTTAGCCAATTTCACAGATATTTTGATAAAAGTTGGCGCTGTAGTAGCTAGTAGCTATTTACAGCCATTTTGTTGGTTCATTTTGTATGTTCTTTGTATAATTTGAGAAGGAATGAGAAGTAAATGAAGAATAGTGTGACTAACAGCATCTAAACATTTGTAAAACTTCCCATATGATGTGGGTTTTATTTAGTTTTTCTGCGGCTACGGTGGGAGTTTCCTTCATTCTCCTGTATGATCTGTCATGGCTTGTTGCTGGCAGATATTTATCAAAAAACACAGCAGCTGATTGTACTGTAAATGCTGCAAGACAAAATAAGAAGAAGAGGGTTTAGTGACGAAACTGATGGATTAGATGTCATTTGGTGGTGATTTTCTATCAGAAAGGATTTTGTATTAGAATGCAATACCAGAAATGGAAATAAGATGAAAAAGGATGAATGATACGAAGAGCAAGTGCTGCTCAGAGGGGGAATGTGGGGTAAGATGGAAGAAGAGGGTGGAGAGATGTCATACATGGAAGATGTTTTCGTTCTAATTTCTTAGCCTGTTCCCTCCCTGTCAGAGCCCCCACCCCCTCCATCCAATGAGCGTAGTGCCAGTCATATTTTGAACTTACTAAGAAAACATGGTGGAATGATTGGAGCTGTCAGTCAAATTAATGTGTTGTTTGCCACAGAGGAAACTGAGAGAAAGGCAGGAAAGGAAAGAAAGACATCAGTGGAGAATAGGGCCTAGATACAGATACTCGACTTTCATGTTTGAAACTACAAACCGTAACTTTGATAGAAAATTCAAGGCTACACAAGCCTTTCTACAGTTAAAACACACCATTTGTAGCCTTTAATCCATGTTTTTCTTAACTCAATGAAAAAAGAAATACAAATCCAAGCTAGATGTTATCACAATCCTTCAGTTTTAGACACATTTGCAGGCAGGCAATCAAAGGCAGGAGTTTAAATAAAAATATTTAAACAACAAAAATAAAAAACGGACGGCACGGACGCACGGACGGACGGACGCACGCACGCACGCACGCACGCACGGACGGACGCACGGACGGACGGACGCACGGACGGACGGACGCACGGACGGACGGACGGACGGACGGACGGACGGACGGACGGACGGACGGATGGACACAGAAGAGGCAGAGGAGGACTGAGAAGTCGGTGTTAACAGAACAATGACCGGATGAAGAGTGGAGGAGAGAAAAGCTTTTTATAAGACAGAGGGAGAGTGAGTAATGAGAGCACCTGGGCAGGTGGCTGATGAGACAGGTGTGAATGATTAAGACTGAAGACTGGAGACAAGAGAGGTAGACTGAGGAGTGAATGGAGAGTGACAGCAAACAAAATCATAATCATAATCACAAAGGGAGCAGAATAACCAAAACTATAAACAGCAGAGTGGGGAACAAAAATAAATATAATGAAAACAGACAGGGACAGAGCCTGTCAGATGTGAGTTTTGGAAATAACCAAACTGTAAACATCTAGTTATGTGCTGTCTCCGTTCTTCTTCTGAATTTTGTCTCTAATAAGAGAAAGGACAAAAAGGCCCTTTGCTTGATGTTTGTTGCAGATAATTCATTGGTTCTAACTTTGAATGACAACTAGTAAAAATTTTCACACACGTCTGTTTTTGCTAAGCATGCTGTGCTTAGGACTGCAAGAATTGATAGGGTTTATCAAAAATCAAAGAAAGGACGTCATCATTGGAGCAGCAGGGCGAGCTCCAACAGAAAACAACAAAAAACAAAGAAAAAAAATATATATCTGGCACAAACTGAGTGCCGCGGGCAAACCAAAGAGTTGCCACCAGAAGCCACGAGCTGAGCTGGCTGGACAATCTTGGAGCTTTGACTGGAGGGGGCAGAGCGCCGCGCACGGACCTGAGAGCCGCTGTCTGGAGCCACTGGCGGGTTGTCGAGCCGACCTCGGAGCTGCTGCGACCGGAGGGGGCCGAACGCCGCGCACGGACCGAAGAGCTGCCGACAGGTAACACGAGCAAGGCTAGCGTGCCGACCTCAGAGCTGCTGCGACCGGAGGAGGCAGAGCGGCGTGCTAGGACCGGGGTACTGCCGTCTGGAGCCATGAGCTAGGCTAGCGTGCAGACCTTGGTGCTGCTGCGACTGGAGGAGGTCGGGCGCCGTGCACGAACCGGAGGGCTGCCATCCGAGCCAGGCTAGCGAGCCGATCTCATCGGAGCATCGGATCTGATTGCTGCGTGTTGCATAACATCTGATCTGGGCGCTGGGCCAGAGCTACCATCATTAGGCCTGTGAGCCTCGTGGAAAGGCCACGTGGTTCGTCTAACAAACCACCAACTGGAGACCTGCTACAGCCAGACCATAAGTACTGTAAGTAATGACGAAACAAGTGAACAAAAGAAACAAGAGTCGATGGAAGATAATTCAACAGATATGGAAGAAATTAAAACAATGGTTAAACTATACTGTACGAGTGCTGAACTGGCAAAATTATCATCACAACAACATCTCCTGACTGGTCTGATTGATGAAGTGAAGCAACTGAGAGATCTGCTAGGTAGCAAAGACAATAAAATAGCTGAACTTGAACAAAAAGTAGATGACTTAGAGCAATACACAAAGCGAGACAACTTGGTGATCACTGGATTTGAAGTTGGGCGCCAGACATATGCAGCAGCTGTTGCTGGTGCTAACACAACAGAGGATGCACCATAAGAAGAACTACAGACTCTGGAGGAGCAAGTAGTGACTTTTTTTTACAGGACAAGGACATGTCATTGACATAAAACATGAGGACATTTTGATCTGTCACACCCTGCCCAGTAAATCAGAAAAATTCAAACAATCAATAGTTGTCAGGTTCATTAGCAGGAAGTCAAGAAAAAAGGTACAAAGTAATAATGCAAGCAAAAAAACTGAAGGGAACAAACATTTACATAAATGAACATCTAACAAAAAAAAGCAAATATTGCACTTGAAGCAAGGTGGTTAAAAAACAGAAGAAAAAAATAGCATCAACATGGACAAGAAATGGAAACATCTGGATAGAAACACATGAAGGGTCTCAGGCTAAAATAATAAAAGAACTGAAGGATCTGGAAAAATGGTAAATGGAGCTTATTTATATAGCGCTTTCCAGCCCCCTATGAGGGGCCCCAAAGCGCTTTACAATACTAACCATCCACCCATTCATACACCAATAGAGGCAGACTGCCATGCAAGGCGCTTTCCAGTCCTACCGGGAGCAACTCAGGGTTAAGTGTCTTGCCCAGGGGCACAACGACACATGGTGTGGGGAACTTTGTTGTACTTTGTAGCACTTTGAGATTTTCGTTAATGAAAAGTGTGTTATAAATTAAATTCATTATTATTATTATTATTAACCGGGATTTGAACCTCCAACCTTCCGATCGGGAGACGACTGCCATTACTACTACGCCACGGCCACCCCAAAACATAGATGAGCTCACGTGATG
Source organism: Garcialebias charrua (assembly GCA_038048925.1). Lineage (NCBI taxonomy): Eukaryota > Metazoa > Chordata > Actinopteri > Cyprinodontiformes > Rivulidae > Garcialebias > Garcialebias charrua. The sequence continues at coordinate 28,443 of JBBPBX010007654.1, read as the reverse complement.
ACAAATTATAAATCATTGAAACAACTTGCACACAAAATGGACATAATATACAGTCAAATGAACAAATACATTAAAATATGACAACATACGAAGAACCTAAAATATGTAATGTTGAAGATGTGATTGATACAATTTTTTCCCGTAATAAAAGATTGTGAATATTATAATGAAGAGCAGTTTAATGACATCAATATGAAAAATGGAGGTCTCTATTATTCACTTCAATAGTAATAGGAATTTTTCCAGATAATATGAAAGTAGCTAAGGTCGTTCCTCTTTTTAAAAATGGTGATAAATGTGTATTCAACAATTATAGACCTATATCCTTGTTACCACAGTTTTCAAAAATTCTTGAAAAACTATTTGTGAACAGACTAGACCAATTTATAGATAAACAAAATATTCTAAGCAACAGTCAGTATGGGTTTAGATCAAAAAACTCTACATCAATGGCTCTCATGGAATTAATGGAACAAATAACTACTGCTGTCGATCAAAAACAACATTGTATCAGTATCTTTGTTGATTTAAAAAAAGCATTCGATACTATTGATCACACCATTCTCCTTGAAAAACTGAACAAATATGGTATTAGAGGACCAGCATTACAGTGGGTATCTAGCTACTTAAAAAATAGGAAACAATTTGTACAAATAAATGATGTAAGATCTGACCTCTGTAATATCACATGTGGAGTTCCCCAAGGCTCTGTACTTGGACCAAAGCTTTTTATTTTATATGTGAATGACTTGGTAAATGTGTCAGGACTCCTTAAATGTGTACTTTTCGCTGATGATACCACTTTTTTCTGTTCAGGTGAAGATATAGAACAAATGTTAGAATTGATAAAGACAGAATTTGTCAAGATACAAACTTGGTTTAAAATAAATAAATTATCATTAAATCTAGAAAAAACTAATTACATGATATTCGGTAATAAAAAGAAAACTGTTGATGTTCCACTCAAAATTGAGGATGTTGAGATTTGTAGAGTGAATGAGGTGAAGTTTTTGGGTGTTATCATTGATGACAAACTGACATGGAAACAACACATAAATTCTGTAAGAATAAAAATAGCTAGATCGATAGCAGTACTGTACAAAGTCAGAGACCTATTGAATGATAAAGCTCTGTATTTGTTGTATAACACAATCATTGTTCCACACTTAATCTATTGTATTGATGTTTGGGGGAAAGCGTGTAAAACAATCACAAAGCCTATTTTTGTATTACAGAAAAGAGCTGTAAGAATTATCACTAGAAAGCATTACCGTCATCCATCAAGTACATTATTTTATCAACTAAAATTATTGAAGTTCCATGATTTGGTAGACTATAATATTTTATCAGTTATGTATAGAGCTCAAAATAATGCATTACCTTTAAATATCCAAATGCACTTTGTTAAAAGACAAAGTTGTTATAATCTTAAGGGAACAGAGTTGTTTGTAAAACCACAATTCAGAACCAGTTTGAAGGGACGTTCTACCTCAATCCAGGGAATTAGATTATGGAATGGCTTGGAGAATGTAGTTAAAAATGCCAAGTCAATGTTTACATTTAAAAAAATGATCAAAACAAATGTGTTAAAAAAATATATGTGAAATAACGTAATGTGTATTGTATTAGTTAGAAAATTAGAAAGAGTTAGTCATTTTGTACTGTTAGTTAGAAAATTAAAAAGAGTTAGTAATTTTGTACTGTTGGTTGAAGAATATTATTGTTTAACCTGACTGTTGGAAAAAGTTGGTTGAAGATTATTATTGTTTACATGGTTTGACTACTGTTGTTTAATCTGATTGTTGGAGATAAGGGGCAGATATAATAAGATTTATTCTTCTTTCTGCCACCTTTCATTTTTTTACATTTTGTACACTATCATTATGAGATTGCCTTGTATTGTTTCTTTTGTAAAAAAAATGAACAAATTTAATAAACATAAACATAAACATAGTAGAAGTATAAATGCAAATATATCCAAGATAACAGATTATCTAAAACAATTAAACAGAACTTTTACTTTAATAGCACTTTCAGAGACATGGCTCAATGATGAAAACACAAATGTTCACATCGAAGGGTATGAATTATATCATCCATCCATCCATCCATCCATCTTCTTCCGCTTATCCGGGGTCGGGTCGCGGGGGTAGCAGCCTAAGTAGGGAGGCCCAGACTTCCCTCTCCCCAGCCACTTGGAGCAGCTCCTCCGGGGGAATCCCAAGGCGTTCCCAGGCCAGCCGAGAAACATAGTCCCTCCAGCGCGTCCTGGGTCTTCCTCTGGGTCTCCTCCCGGTGGGACATGCCCGGAACACCTCACCAGGGAGGCGTCCAGGAGGCATCCTAACCAGATGCCCGAGCCACCTCAACTGGCTCCTCTCGATGTGGAGAAGCAGCGGCTCTACTCCGAGTCCCTCCCGGATGACTGAGCTTCTCACCCTATCTCTAAGGGAGAGTCCAGCCACCCTGCGGAGAAAACTCATTTCAGCCGCTTGTATCCGAGATCTTGTTCTTTCGGTCATAACCCAAAGCTCATGACCATAGATGAGGGTGGGAATTATATCATATGAACAGAAATAATAAAAGGGGTGTTGGAGTCGCTCTATTTGTTAATAATGAAATAAAATGTAAATTAATTAGTGAAATGTCAATAATTGTTTATAAAATTATGGAAATGATAACAATAGAAATAATAAACAAGAATGATAAAAACATAATAATAAGTTTTGTATATAGATCACCAGGATCAAATATAGAAATATTTACTGATAAAATCTTGGAGCTATTGGAAAAGGATTTTAATTATAATTTTTTTATTGTGTTGAGACTTTAATATTGATCTGGGAAATAAAACAGATTCAAATAACATCAGTACATTTATAAATTCAACTTCAAAATATTTTGTGGAAAATAATGTGGAAATCCGTGATGGGAAAGAAATAGTTAATGGATTTAACAATTATTTTGCAAATGTGGGATCGACCCTTGCATCAAAAATACCAAAAACGGATATAAATGTGAGTCATTCAATTGATGGCTGTATGAACAGTATGTTTCTAAAAGGAACTGATAAAGAAGAAATCATGATGGCGGTTAACAAATTTCAAGATAAAAGATCAAAAGACTGTGAAAACATGGACATGATGGTTGTGAAGGAAATAATGAACTATGTCATTGAGCCATTTTCATCTGGAATATTCCCAAACAGAATGAAAATAACATAGTCCGGGAGACCGGGAGACCACAGACAGTGCGGGTCGGGAGTAACACATCTAGCACCATCACATTGAACACAGGGGCCCCACAAGGATGTGTGCTGAGCCCCCTTCTATTCACCCTGCTAACACACGACTGCACACCATCGTACAGCTCCAACCACTTCATCAAGTTTGCGGACGACACAACAGTGGTGGGTCTCATCAGCAACAACGATGAGACGGACTACAGGAACGAGGTGAGCCGCCTGGCCTTGTGGTGCGGACACAACAATCTCACTCTCAACGTGGAGAAGACAAAGGAGATTGTTGTGGACTTCAGGAAGAGGGATGCCCAACATGCCCCTCTGACCATCAACAGCACCGCAGTGGAGAGAGTAGACAGCACCAAGTTCCTGGGAGTGCACGTCTCAAAGGACCTGTCCTGGAGCAGGAACACTGCAGCACTGGCAAAGA
>JBBPBX010007653.1:36810-56752 GCA_038048925.1 Garcialebias charrua | reverse complement strand
ACAATACAATACAACTTTATTTATAAAGCACTTTAAAACAACTCCATTGGCCAAAGTGCTGTACACTAACACAAACAACATACAACTGAAAGTTATGCACCATAACTCATGTTCCCTGAAGGAAGGGAACGAGGTGCAACACTATTGCTATGGGAATTGCGCCCCCGCGTGATTACCTGAAGGAATACATTCACGCCTTTACGGCAGGGGGCGTCAGCGTCACCCCAGAGACCCCGCCCTCTGGGTACTTAAGATGTGGATGCCCATCCTACTTTCTCCAAGTGCACTTCACCGAGCTTCAGCATTGAAAAGGGCCAACTGTGTTGCACCTCGTTCCCTTCCTTCAGGGAACATGAGTTATGGTGCATAACTTTCAGTTCCCTTATCAGTCAGGTCTCTCAGTGCAACACTATTGCTATGGGGATGTAATTCATTCACGCCCTTGAAATGCTCAGTAAAATGCATGCTTGTGAGAACTTCTGCCTTTATACATTAGGCATCTCTCGGCCGCTCTCTACTGTGTGTTAGAAAGGACAGCCTGAGTGAAGTCACACGTAGTAACGTCCAAACTGTAATGTTTTGAAAATGTGTTTGTTGAGCTCCAGTTCATAGCTGCACAGATGTTTGTAACTAGTACACCCTTGAACAGTGACCACGAGGCGGCCAAGCCTCGAGTAGAGTGGGCACGTACCCCAGAGGTCACCTGCTGACCTTTGCTACTGTACGCCCTTTTAATGGCCTCAGTCACCCAGTGTGAGAGGCGCTGCTTTGACAGGGCCCTGACAGTAGCAAGGACGGCAAAACATACAAACACTTGGTTTGTTTTCCTCCAATCAGCAGTTTTTTCAATGTAAGCACTTAAAGCCCTAACGGAGCAGAGTGCTCTCAGCCTCCTCTGTTCCTCAGTGAGGACGGGAGCAGGAGGAAATGAAGAGAGTTCAAAGTCCAGACTTCTGGGATTCAAAGTCAGAACCTTTGGGACATATGCAGGATTAGGCCGTAGGGTGACCTTTGACCCGTCAGGGGCAAACCTGGTACACATTGGGTGCACAGATAAAGCGTGGAGGTCACCCACACGTTTCGTCGAGCAAAGAGCCAGGAGCAAAGCGGTCTTATAAGATAGCAAATCTATCTTAATGTCTCTTAACGGTTCGAATTGGTGCTCACAGAGAGCACTCAGGACCAATTGGAGATCCCAATCAGGGGTCAAAGTCCTGCTGGGAGGTCTCTTCCTCAATACGCCGTTCATGAACCTTATCATGAGAGGGTGTGCACCGGGTGTCTTTCCCCCCCAGTCTTCGTGGCATGCCGAGATGGCTGATAAAAACACTTTAATTGTGGAAAAAGAGCGTCCTTTCTCCAGTAGTTCCTGTAGAAAGGTAAGAAGCTGGACCAGGTCACAGGAATAAGGAACATTGGCCCTCATTCACAAACCGTTCGTACGCACAGATTTGTTCTTAAACTGTGCGTACGAGTGATTTAGGATCATTTGTGGCATTCAACAATGTTTTCGTATCCTACGTTTTTTTTCAGATACAAACAAAATTCACGAGTGATCCGGAGCTGTTGTATATTTTAGGAGCAGTCGGTCCGCTGTTATCCAGATGGATTTCCCTAACTAATAACTTAATATTTCGTTATTTAGAAAATATGTTGGGTTTAAAAAAATCACACACCATAATTATTCTTGGCAATAGGTTATTCTGTTTGAATTAGAATTATAATTTTAAGTTTAATTTGTCTGGTGTGTCGCGCAGGCTTCAGTGAGTCGTGCGCTCCCCTTGGTCATCAAAGCCGCTCCTCATATTAACACCCAGGTACATAAAATTCCCATACACCGCCGCAGAACAAGTACGAATTAAGACTGATCTTGTGCCAAACACCATCGGAGCAATTGATTATTATATCTGATTCGAAATATAACCTGCAGAATGTGGTTGCGCGCTGACCAGGAGGTGCGCGCATGACCCATTTGTGCTGCAAAACATGTTGGCACGCGTCTTGCAGCGTGGCATTTATTGTCCACCATCTCAGACTATTCCTTGACCACCTCCTGTCCGTGCTGCGGCGAGATGTTTGTTTGAAGCCATTTTCAGATCAAACCATTTATTCTTGATTTCTGATACTGTACGACCCACGGGAGACAAAACATATGCACTACAATATTAATATGAAGTTAACTGTAGTTTCGAGACATTTTAAAATGCTTCTGTTCAAAAACACATCCGACACTTGCGGGGGGTGGGGGGTAGCGGTGCGCCACGGCTCTTCTGAATAAGTGAAACTATAATGTAACACAGTACACTAAAATTAAAGATATTTGACCATCCGACACTTGCGGGGGGGTGGGGGGGTAGCCACAGCGCGACTGAGAGCAGATCTCCGAACGCGTGAAGTTCCTCCTTTTACTTCTTGAGTTTGAATGAATGGACACTTCCTGCTGTCAGAAGGCAGGAAACGTGGCCTTATATGGTGTTTTGAGGGGTGGGAATTATGTAAATTACCTTTCCGCGAGCACGCGCAAGTGAGATTGAACAGGACACTATTCATCATAGGGAAACATAACACGGGTAAATGTGACTACTGTGGAGAGGATGAGACCATTCAGCATGTGCTAATGATCTGCCATCAGTACCATCATGAAAGAAGACAGATGTTTCGTAGACTCAATGCAATAAACGTCAGATACGACCCTGTAGAGTTGCTACAACAACACTCCGGTTCTGCAAGCACCAACATTTTGTTAAAATACTTGAAAAGGACTCTTTTGTTCAACAGAATCTGAGCAATATTTATTTATTTATGGAGAGTTTATTTTTTTAATTATTATTATTATTATTTATTTATTTTTGTATATTTTTGAGCGCTATTCCAGTTCATATCCTAAACTGCAGATGGCGGTAATGCTTCAAAATCATGTAAGCCAACCGCCAAAGAAAACCCAACAAGAAGAAGAAGAAGACGCGCAGGTGAGTAGAACAGGTGGGATTCATCAACTTTAAGCAGCCCGTTTACACGCTTTTCCTGTGGATGGAAGAGTTTGTTGGATCTGACGTGGCATGTTCGTACGAACGCTTCGTACGAACAAAAGTAGGAGAAATTTAGTATAAAAATACGAACATTTTCGTGAATGAGGGCCAATATTCCTTTCCATGCACCAAGCTTCAAAAACACACCATTTACGAACAGAGATTCTGTGTTGACATTGCTCTTGCCCCTTGTATTGTATTTACCACATTGCTAGGGAGGCCTGAGGCCATCAGTTTGTTCCTCTCAGCAACCAAGCTGAAATTTGTCACAGTCTTGGGCATAAGTAGAGAGGCTGTTGTTGTGGTTGAGACAGCAGGCCCCTGAAGGGAAGCAGTTGTCCATGTTCCAGAATTAAGTATACCTCCGAGGGCCATGGGCCCTGTGGCCCCCTGGGGGCTAACACTATTAGGGAGGAGTCCTTCCTGTAAGTGTGCTCCCACGCCACCCGAACTGGGGGTGCTGGGGGAGAGGTGCAACGCATTACCTCTGCTGGTCAGCCGTGGGCCAGAACGTCTGCTTTTGCTCCGTTTAGTGAGAGGCGCGGCACATAGGATGTGCAGGTTTTGTATGCGAACAGACCTCCGAATTCCAGGCCGCTCCGTGGCTGGGTCTGGTTCACAAGCCTCCGGCTCCACCATTGCTCTGGAGCTGGCTTTGACTCCAGGGAGCTGTGTCAGGCACGTTTCCCCTAAGGGCGTGTTTTGACCAAGGTGGTGGTGACCCATACGCCCAGAAATACGGTAATCTGGGCACGTTTTTGCAATATTATGACTGAGCTGAAAACCTCCCGATGAGGGGATGTTATTTAAAAGCACAGCTGGGCTAGTGTGTTGAGCTTGGTCACACATTGCAGGTTCACTGGTCGTGCACGGCCTGCTGGTTTTACGAGATGAAAGGCCAGTTCCAGTTTGAGGGCCTAAGACTGCACGAATATCATTTTTCTGCTCAGCACCTACAATCCTGGACGATTTCATTAGGTCCAGGCTTTCTCGGGCATGAGGAAGAAGTATCTGATTCAGCCCAGGTGCATTTCCTGTTTTGTAACAACATTTATTTACAACTCCTACAGCATTATTGTTGTCCCTTTTGTCAGCCTGTGAGTCTGGTCCGGACCTGCAGGTTCCTGTTGTAGCCCCCCCGTGACTCAGTGCTGTCTTCCGCTGAAATGCGTTTGGGAGCCATGACGGTACGTTGTCATGGCCACCATGGTCTGTCAACACGTCCTCCGGGCATGTGGACGTGTTGCAAGCTTGGGGGATTTGTGTATTGTCGGCCCTCTGAGTTCTGGCGGTGCGGGGGGGGGTAAATGTTTGACCCCCCTCACCCGGTCTCGTGAGAGCTGGTTTACCTGCTCGCAGACGCCTCGGGATCTGTCTGCTGCAGACAGTCTCCGGGCAACCTGCTGGGGTTTATTGTTCTGATCTAGCACCCCGTGGACTGCGAGGGAGGGGGGTGACAGCCCCCACCCTTCATAGCGATTGTTATCAGAGGGGAGCTGTGTTTTTATTGATTACACTTTTTTTTTTTAGTCAAGAAACACGGCAAAACTGTTCTTTGAATTTTTATTTTGTGTTTTGTGTAACAACCTTTTGACTTTATTTCACATACATCAGAACATTTATGTTTTGTGCATACAGCAAAGTCACCAACTTTTTGTATTCTCTTACAAATAACGTCTGGGCATGTAAACTTTGGCTCCCGTACCACTTGGGCGGACAAGCCAGCAGAACTGAGCAGAGGGCCTGTTTCGTCAGGCTCGCCTCTGTCTTGCATCACGATTCACCGAAGAGGTCCTCTGTTGAACTGCCTGGCAGGGGACGAATCTGTTCCTGGCCCCATGAACGAATCTGTTCCTACTCCAGGACTGACTGGCCTAAGGTGGACCCGGTGGAGGTCTCTGCCGGTGCTCCCCCTCGTACGCTGGCCTCTTCTGCGGAGGATGAGGTGTAGCTAAGCGGTGTCGAGGCTGCACTGGTCTGCTCCCGGTTGTCTCCCTGGGGGGGGGCGGGGGGAGCTCTCCTTGGCATGCCCTCCCGCAAGGCCTCAGCCTGTTTACGCCTCTGCTCCAACCTGGTCTGTATCCGGTCCAGGGCTCTCCCGAAGAGTCCCGTCGGCTCTATCGAGTGGTGCAGAAAATGGACCCGCTGACCTTCCAGAAGGTCTGTCAGAATCATCCACAGATGACGTTGGGCAATGACCACCTCAGCCATACACCTGCCTTGTGTAATGGCTGCTGTCCCCATCATGCGGAGCACAAAGTCCATGGTCCTTCGGGCTTCTTCTAGCACCTCAGTGGCAACCTGTTTGTTTGTCGTCACCTGGAGCTCCTGCAGCTTTTCTGCCAGGTACGCCTGCATTATGGCGGATGCATTCATGGCGCGTGCCGCGAGGCCCTGAGCTCTGTAACACTTCTCGAGCTGTGCAGCTGAGGCTCGACAGGCTTTACTGGGCAAAGTTGGTTTTGTTCCAGAAGATCTGGGGGCCAGGTGAGATGCGAGCGTGCCCTCCATTTGTGGCACGTTGGCTATTCCTGCTGCCTCCATTCCAGCCACGTCTAGGAACTGTGAGAGTGGGAGTAGCATGGGAGCCCTGGGTTCAGCCCAGGTGAGAGTAAGCTTTGTGAGGAAATCCGGGAAGATAGGCATCCTGTGCCTTGTTGTGGATTGTTGCTTGGCATAAAAATAATTTCCTGCCAAACTCGTGACCTGTTGACGAGGTGGAGGTTCTGGCCAAGGGATCTGCAGCGCGTCCGCCGCTCTGCGGCACAAGTCGAACAGAACGGGGATGAAGGTGTCCATCTCTAGTAGCACTGGCACCAGGTTGTGTGAGAGGTCCTCCTCCTCTCCTTCGTACTCGTTGTCGGCTTCATCACCAGAAATTTCACCTGAGGCAGTTAGCGAGATCTCATCCGCGTTCATCATGCCTCGAGTATCAAACTCGGCTGTCGAGTCCCCGATTGGAGCCGCCACATCCAGGCTTTCGAAATCCATGCTCTCGAGCTCCGACGTGGGAGTGAGAGCCTCTGTGAGGTCCGGGTCTGTTGGCGCCGCAGCTGCGCCCATGGCTTTGGCCACGAAGTCTACTCGGTGTCTCCTCACCGCGTCCAGCATCTGGCTGCAGTGTGGGCAAGAGTCGGGTGCGTTCAACGCCATTTTCGCATGCAGCATCCCCAGGCAGACAGGACAGGCCTCGTGGATGTCTGTCGCCGAAAGGGAAAAACCGTAGCCGCTGGGGAAAGCGCGCTAGCTGGGGTTCGCCGCCTTGCTAGCCCTTTTTCGTAAATCTTGGCTTTCGCTTTCCTTTCTCGGGAGCCTTGTCCGAGAAAAAACAAGCAAGTTTTCTTAAAATCCTTGTCCGAGACGTCTCCTCCGTCACGTCGCTTTAGCTGGCTAGCCTGCTACGACTTTTAGCAGGGTAGCGATGTGACGTAGTTAGCGCCGTCGAGCGAAGCAGTCTGCGGAGAGAAGAGAAGAAAACTTCGGGGTTAAGGAAAAATGTGCCTGACTAGCTTTCGCCAACCCAGCAATACGCAGGAAATTTCTATGTACGCTTAGCGTAAGGAGCAAGCTCACCTCTGGTCGAGCGATCTGACAACAGAGAAGTCCCACGAAGTTCAGGTTTAAGCGAGGTGAAGGGCAAAAAGAGAAAGTAGGATGGGCGTCCGCGTCTTAAGTACCCAGAGGGCGGGGTCTCTGGGGTGACGATGACGCCCCCTGCTGTAAAGGCGTGAATGTATTCCTTCAGGTAATTGCGCGGGGGTGCAATTCCCATAGCAATAGTGTTGCACCGAGAGACCTGAACTCAACAAATACCATAAAAGTGATGAACTACCAGATCAAAACAGCAAACAGTAAAAACTATAAAACAAATAACTTAAAAACAGTAAAACCAACATGTCAAGCTGTGTTAAAAGCCAAAGAGAAAAAAATGTGTCTTCAGAGCAGATTTAAAAACAGGAAGTGAGTCAGTTTGTCTGACCTGCAAAGGCAGCTCGTTCGACAGTTTAGGGGCAGCGACTGAGAATGCTCGGTCACCTCTCAGCCTCCTGTTGGACTTTGGGATGACCAACAGCAGCTGATCTGCTGAGCTCAGGGAGCGTGAGGGAATGTACGGCTGGAGAAGGTCATACAGATACTGTGGGGTGAGACCATGAAGACATTTGAATACAAACAAAATAACTTTAAACTTAATCCGGAAACAAACTGGGAGCCAGTACTGTATAGTGATTTTAAGACAGGGGTGATGTGTTCTCATTTTCTGGTATCTGTTAAAGGGCGAGCAGCAGCATTCTGAACCATTTGAAGTCAAGTCAGTAATGACTGGCTCAGACTGATGTAAAGTGAATTGCAATAGTCCAGACGAGTTGTGATGAAAGCAAGGACTAAAATCTCAAAATTATGTTGTGACAGGAATGGTTTCACCTTGGCCAGTTGTCTCAGGTGATAAAAACTGGACTTGACCACAGATTTAATCTGCGCATCCAGTTTAAAATCACTGTCTAGCCTTACACCCAGGTTAGTTGCTGTCCCAGTTAGATGTTGTATTAAAGGACCCAAATCAGCATTCTCGAAGTCGAACAGCCGGGTACTTTGTCACTTGACTGTGTTGCGGAAGTCTTGTTTGGGGGAATACAAACGAGTGCTTCGGCGGGTGAAATTGGTAAAATGGTGAAAAGTTGCTGCGTTAAGGACTGCACTTCGCACATAAAAAAACATCCCGATAGAAACTATTTCATTTTTCCTACATCAGGAGTGCGAAGGGAGAAATGGAAAGCTGCAGTCAACAGATGCATCCAAAAACCAGATGGATCTGTAAATCCTGCAAAGCTTTGGTCACCACGAAGCAAGCACACGTATGTGTGTTCGGCACATTTTATTACCGGTACGTATTAGTATTGCTTTTAGAAACAAATACGTAAAAATACACCTTTTCTGAGACTGTTGTAATTCTAGTCTTTGTTATCTTTAGGACGGAAAGTAAATGTCCAGTCCCATCCAGACTATGTTCCATCCATCTTCCCTCAGCGCCCAGAGTCAGTTGAAGTTACAGCTAACAAATCTTCCCTAAAGGTTGCACGATATGAAAGAGCTGCTCGGAGGGCCAAGAAACCAGGTATGTAATGATTTAATTTACTAAGGGAATACGTAACTTAATATATATATCTTCATAACAGATAACCTAAACAGTGAGGAAAACCTGAAACCTAAAACAAAGAAAGTTCTAATATTGTGTTCATGTGTGTGTCAGAAATATTAAAGTACTGTGTGTTACTGCTAACATGATTAAAATATTTCTCCTCTTTTTCCAATAGCAGTAACGCCCAAAGCACGAAGAAAGCTTTCCATGCCAGAGAGATCCACAGCATCCCCAACACATCATTTGGCTTCACAACAGCCGTCGGAAGATGACACGCATGTCAACAATTCATTGATTGACTTTGCCACACTGTGCAGCGCAGAGCTCCTGACACCAGCATTTACTAGGGGCAAAACACAACTGTCTGCAAAAGAAGTTGAAGTTTCACGAAAAATTTCATCTGTCAGGATACATGTGGAGCGAGTGATTGGACTGATGAAGAACCGTTTTGGTATCCTGAAAGGTACTTTACCTGTTCGCTGCATACAGAGTTGCAAAGACGAAAGTATGGATTGCCCACTGTCAAGCTGTGACAAAATTCTGACTGTTTGTGCATCACTGACAAACCTGGGACAGGGGATTGTTTTTAGACAATAGTACTGCTGCATGCAGTTAACCTGTTGGCTTTGTTTTAAAAATACTGACGAATTGAGCCTACAGTTGTATATATGGTATGATAGTGTTTCATTTGTAAAGTTCAAATTTTAGTTTGTTTATTTGATAATTATTGTAGAAAGTAATACTTTCTGAAAATAGTGTCATAATATTTTTTATTCTTCTGCAATCCTTTGATTTGATTTGTATTTTCGGTGGCATGTGAAAGAGCTGTTTTAAAACTGAAATGCTTAGATAGGATACAAATTATGAAAAAAAAGTCTGTCTTTAATACAATGAGTAATAAACATTAAAAATAGGACGAAACCAACAGAGGTGGTGGTAAAAGTGTAGAGAGCTTTTGGAGGCTCTGATCCATTTCGAGTGAGAGAGCTTCAATAGTGAAATGTATCTGTCTTATTCTCTCATTAAGCAGCTTGTTTTGAGCTTTAATGAGGATTCCTTCAGCTCTTTGTCCTTTGATTGTCGAGTTGAGTTTTAAACTGCTGGGGATGAGTTTTTCTTGTGTGCATCTCAGACTGAAACGGAGGTGGTTCCTGTAGTCTGCCCACTTCCTTGACATCTTCTCAAACTCCTGCAGCTCTTAGGGTATCCTTCCCAAAATGAAAAGCAATATGCTGGTGAAGATTCTCAGTCATCCAGGACATGATAAAATCAGAAAGGCGTTCAATGCAAGATCAACTGGACTTAATTTGTTGCAGAAGACGTTTCGCTTCTCATCCGAGGAGCTTTATCAATTCAATGAAACAGACTGTGTGCACGTGCACAATGGATCAGAGCCTCCAAAAGCTCTCTACTCTTTTACCACCACCTCTGTTGGAAGGAGTGTCTTGCTTTGTTGAAAAGGCTTAGCTATCATAGCACCACAAAAGCAAGAAACATCAAAAAAGTAAGTTTCTAAAATTACAACAGAGAGCGGTTTTCTCATCACAAATCATCAGTCAAGATAAGGAGTTTGGCGCTATCACAAAGACTCAGGAACAGTGGGTTAGAAATTTGTCTAACAGGACCTTGACACAACCTGAGAAAAATGTGCTGGCAAAAGGACTAAATTTTGCCATCTCCCCACAAGAAATACCTGTTGTGGAACTAATCACAGCCCCAGAATCTGCGATTAGGAACAACAACTTGACAGAAACAGAGGCTGAACAACTTCGGATGAAAATATCAGCTACCCTCTCCTGTGCTAAACTGCCTCCCTCAAATCTTACACCGCAGGAAAGGAAAGATATAACATCACTCCGCCAAGACCAAAACATCACCATTTTACCAGCGGACAAAGGAATATGCACAGTAATACTCAACACATCTGATTACCAGGAGAAAATAACCACACTACTGAGTGACAGGAACACCTATGAGCCACTGAAGAGGGACCCAACTAACACTTTTAAAAAGAAAGTCACTGATTGTCTGCAAAAACTAGAAAAGGAGAAAACAATCAATCGATCATTGTATTATAGATTGTACCCGGGGGAGGCCACTCCCTGTTTGTACGGACTTCCAAAAATACACAAAGAAGATAAACCTCTCAGACCCATCGTGAGCAGCATGAACTCAGTGACATACAATGTTGCTAAACATCTGGCTGGTATTTTAGGTCCTCTGGTTGGAAACACACCTCATCATATAAAAAACTCCATTGATTTCACCAACAAAGTTCAACATTTGAAGCTGACCCCGGGAGAAACTCTTGTATCATATGATGTGACTTCTCTGTTCACATGCATACCCATTTCTGAAGCAGTAGACACCGTCAAAAAACGACTTCTATAGGACAAGGATTTGGACAAAACGACCAACTTCACCCCAGACAACATCTGCACACTGCCTCTCCACCACTTATTTCAAGTTCAATGACAGATTTTATAGACAGAAGCACGGCTGTGCCATGGGATCTCCAGTGTCACCCATTGTTGCCAACCTTTACATGGAGGAAGTGGAACAGAGAGCCCTTAACTCATATGAGGGACCAACTCCAAGCCATTGGTTCAGATACGTGGATGATACCTGGGTCAAAATCCAAGCCAGGGAGGTGGAAGCGTTCACCAGACACATTAATTAGGTTGATAAAAACATCAAGTTCACCAGAGAGGATGCTAACGACAATAAGCTGCCTTTTTTGGACTGTTTGGTGCATATGGAGGGAGATGACAGTCTCAACATTGAAGTTTACAGAAAACCAACCCACACAGACCAATATCTCCTGTTTGACTCTCACCATCCACTGGAGCACAAACTTTCTGTCATCAGAACTTTACAGCATCGGGCAGAACACATCCCCACAAGACAGAAGGGAAGGAAAAGGAACAGAAACACATCAACAAATCTCTGCAAACATGTGGATATCCCAACTGGGCTTTTGTCAAGTCAGCAAGGAAATCTGCTAAACACAATAATGAACAGAAAAAGGCTAACAGACAAAAAAACATTGTCATTCCTTATGTTGCTGGAGTCTCGGAGAATTTCAGAAGGATTTTCAACAAACACAACATCCCAGTACATTTCAAACCCATCAGGACTCTCGGACAGAGGCTGGTCCACCCTAAGGACAAAACACCCATACACAAACAGAGTGGTGTGGTGTACGCAGTCCATTGCAACGAGGTCTGCCCAGACCGCTACATTGGAGAAACTAAGCAGCCCATCCACAAAAGAATGTCCCAACACAGGAGAGCAACCTCCTCTGGACAAAACTCAGCTGTTCACCTGCACCTCACGGACAAGAGTCACTCTTTTGATGACCAGAATGTGCAAATTTTGGACAGAGAGCACAGATGGTTGATTGAGAGGGGTGTGAAGGAAGCTGTTTATGTTAAGAGAGAAAACCTCTTAACAGAGGAGGAGGTTTATAACTCCGCGCGCACACAGTCTGTTTCATTGAATTGATAAAGCTCCTCGGATGAGAAGCGAAACCTCTTCTGCAACAAATAAAGTCCAGTTGATCTTGCATTGAACGCCTTTTTGATTTTATCATGTCCTGGATGACTGAGAATCTTCACCAGCATATTGTTTAAGTAAGCCGTTAACTGGTTGTACACAATTTTCTCCAAGATTTTTGATACAAAGGGCAGTTTTGAAATAGGCCTAAAATTGGACATGTCTGTGGAGTCAAGACTGGGTTTTTAATCAGTGGTGTCACAACTGCATGTTTAAAACTTGCAGGTACCTGTCCACTTGCCAAGCTATCATTTATGATTCGGGACACAGAAGGAGCCACCATGTGAAAAACCTATTTAAAAAGACAATGTGGAATGGGATCATTTGGAGATCCAGCAGACTTCATATGGTCAGTGATGTATTTTTAAAAAGGCAGGGTGACGAGCTTAAACTGACTGAAAACAGCAGAGTGTGTAACAGAGATGAAGGGGTCACAAGAAGGAGGGCTAATGAGAGCTCTGATATTTGTAACCTTGTTGGTAAAAAAAGCTCAGGAAGTTCTCGCACACTTCAACTGAGTTCTCCAGGTTGGCTGATTGTGGGTCGCTAAGAACAGAGCTGATGATTTTAAAAAGCACACGTGGATTGTTGGAGTTGGTAGAAATTATGTCGGAGAAATATTTGTTTTTTGCAGCTCTAATGGTGTGCTCACACCGAGCAGCGTTTTTACCTCCAAAGCTTCCAGCCTCCATGTAAAATCAATGGTGGACGCACTTCCAGGCACCTCCTGGCGTCTGGCGTCAGGTCGCGTGCGCGTTGAGCGTGCTGAGGAGCGTTTTTTCGTGCACGTGAACCGGCTTCCACCTCCAAACCGAGCATTCAACATGTTGAAGATTTCGCGGTTCAAACTTTCAAACGCCGCTCAACTCCACCTGATTGGTTGGTGTGTCAACCAATCAGGGAGAGTCGGGGGGCAGAAGAGAGGGGGCAGTGGGAGAGTCCCTATGTGACGCGGAAACGAGGGTGCGCGCGCACTATGTGACGTATTGTTTGTCGGAAAAAAAAGAAAAGACTCGCGAGCTCGTGGACTATGGAAGAGAAACTCATTGTAGCTGTGTGTTCGCGACAATTCCTTCACGACCAGTCAAGTCTGCTCGACAGAGACGGAAATAAAAGGCTCCTCGCCTGGCGGAGTGCACTCTGTATACCGGTAAGCTCCTCCCACACCCTGTCGCCACAGCAACGAAGCCGCCGCAACACTACAGTTTGGACAACACTGGGCAGCGCGTCCACTTCCGTGCGTGAGGAGCGTTTTCGGAGGTCAAAACATTTTTGGTGTGCTCACACCATAACAGTGGACTGATAGAAACGCCAGTTGTCCCTCAGTGCTTGGAATGACACTTGCAACTTGTCCTTCTTCCATTTTCACTCTGCTCTCTTGCACTGGCATCTGGCAGCACGTGTAACATCATCAGACCAGGGGTCAGGCTTCATTCTGGAAGCTGTTATCTTTAATGGAGCCATAGCATCAAAACAGTCTGACAAGCTGAGTTAAAATGAGAGGAGAGAGCCTTAACATCTGAACAAGGAACCACAGGATCCCTGGAGCTGATGGCAGAACTAAAATTATTATTCCAAGATGGTGGCGCGTGCAAACGCCGCAGCTTCTCTCTCTCCCAACAACACGGTGCTTTCGTCTATCTTGTCCTACATGCCGCATTGTGCCGGCACGTCTTCATCATGTCTACGTGTTCAAGAACGCAAGTATAGCCGTGAGTTCCTGCTTGATGTCGGAAAACCGCTCATCTGGAAATAAACAACGAGCTCGAGGAGCAGCTACGTGCCGGCGGCCTGCTCTGAAAGCCAGCACGGAGCCTCCCTTCATCGCGCCCACAGTGGAAACGCCACAAGCGGCGTGACAGGAAGCAGAAGCGGGGTAAGCATGGAGGTATCAGGGCTAGGCTAGCAGCTAGCCAACACAAGCCGGCAATTCCATCCATGGTTTTGGTTAACGTACGCCCCTTGGACAACAAATTGGATTATATATGCCTGCTACAAATGACACAAAAGACTGTGAGAGACTGTTGTGTGTTTGTATTCACGGAAACGTGGCTTAATAACAACGTTCCGGACCATGCTGTTCAGCTCGAGAGGCTAACATGCTACAGAGCGGACTAAAATGTGTTTACATCAACAACGCATGGTGTCTGGATGTTGCTGTGGTCTACAAACATTGCTCACCTTTAGTGGAGTTTATGACTATTAAATGCAGACCGTTCTATTTACCGAGGGAATTTAAAGCTGTTATGATTGTTGCTGTATATATTCCTCCAAGCTCCAACAGCAAAGTTAGAGGTGAGGCCCTGAATGAACTATATCTGCATATCAGTGAGCAACAAACAGCCCACCCTGATGCTTTCCTCATCACGGCTGGTGATTTCAACCAAGCAGATTTAAAGAGTGTATTTCTAAAAACATACAGAAACATAAACTTTGTAACAAGAGGAAACAACACACTGGACCAAGTTTACACCTGTAGTGGACCTACCCAGGGTCAAACTAAGGTTTTTGAACTGTCCAGAGATGACCTTTACTGACCTCTCAGTAAAGCAAGACATTTACTACAAGATCATTCATTTAGCTGTAATCTGATAAATATAGTCACCAAAAGAGACTATTTCTATCTTTGATTTTATTCTAATGTGATCAAAAGAATAACTTTTGTCATTTTCATGATGTGTGCTTTTAAGCTGTGTTATTCTGTAAGAGTTAAACTGTGTTCACTGCTGTGTTAAAGTTGAAATCTCGGGTCACATAGACCAGACGGTTTTGTTTAGAAAGTCAGAAGACAGTAATCCGTTGTTTCTCAAGAGCAGGGCTCCAGCTTTCTCTGTCTGTTCCTAAACATTTCTCTCTGCTGCTGGCTGTAACCTTGGGTCGTGATAACACAAGCTCACTCCTCTCTTTTATCCTGCTTTAAGTTCTAAGCTGTGGCTGGAACGTCAGAGTTTGCTGGGAGCTTCGAAAGAGATGTGAACCTTCCCAAAGGGCTGTGGTATGCTTGGTCAAGAGCTAACAACCTTCGTCATCCAGCTGGGACTGATAACTTGCTGTTATGAGTCCACTTCGAATGAGCGTAAGCTCAAACTTTGTTATTCCTTCCTGGAATAATTTATCTTGAGCCAAAAAACCACGATTGCCACGGCTTCTGCCGACGAAAGCGAGTATCACCGACACCGACAAGGTAAACACGCGTGGAGTCCAGCTTGGACTTGCGGGACCGACGACTCGTCAGTCTAAAGCTGATCACAGTTCTTTACCAGAACCAAGGCGGACGTCTTAAGGTAAAGGAGCAGCTGTTTGCTTGCTGGAGGTGTGATGATATCTTAGCTGGACGCGTACGGAAGAGTGTCATCTGGTTTCATAAATGCAAGATAAACTTCCTCTCTTAACCTCCCAATTCTTCTTAAATCTTTCCTCCTCTCCTTTCCCTAAATTCTAAGCTGGAAACTATTTTAAGCTGAAGAGCCCACAGACTAAATATGTTAACATCCAATATTGAAGTCTGTTGTGTTAAATTTAAGTGTGCTGACGTATTAATTTGAAAGAAAGTGAAATCATGTCAATCAAGTGTAATGGTGTTGATTTTAGTTGATTTATTTTAAATAAATGGTAGTGTCTCTTTGACATATCAAGCTAAGTTAACGTGTCCATTGTCACTCTATAGCTCTGTTTATGTATCCATCATAAAGATCACAGAAATATTGGGTAAACTGAAAAAGAAAAGAATCCGTGAATTTACTATTCAATCTGAATAAGTAAATTAATTAAGGTAAAGAGGTCAGTATTAATATTGACCTCCTCATAATCCTTTACACACCACAATGAAAAATGCCTACAGAGCCCTCTCCCTCCCCCACATTGGTGTTTCTGACCATATGTGTGTTATGCTAAAGCCAGCATACAGGCCACTGGAGAAAGTCACAAAACCAGTCCGCAAGCAGATACGAGTGTGGCCAGAGGGGTCTTCAGAGGCACTCCAGGACTATTTTGACACCACAGATTGGGGTATGTTCAAAGAAGCTGCTACCACAAACAACAACACATGTCTCCAGGAGTACTCAGACACTGTATGTTCATACTTCACCAAGTGCATTGAAGATGTAACCAACCTCAAGACCATCACTGTTCGGGCTAATCAGAAGCCAAGGCTGACAGCAGAGGTTTACAGACTCCTGAAAGTCAGGAATGTTGCCTTCAAAGCGGGAGATCAGGTGGGCCTGAGGGCAGCCAGAAAAAACCTAGCCCGGGCATCAGAAAGGCCTAGAAACAGTATTCCAGGAAAAGAGCTCACCGTTCCAAGGACAGCAAGGATACACGGAGTATGTGGCAGGGAATACAGACCAACATAAACTACAAACCATCCCCCCAGACCTGTGACAGCTCAACCTCTACGCTGAATGAACTGAATGAGTTCTTTGCTCGGTTTGAGGCAAGTAACAGCACACCTGCACATAAACTCCCCCCCTCTCCTGATGGCCAGGTGCTGGCGTTGTCCGCAGACAACGTAAGGGGTTCATTCATCAAGATTAACACCTGGAAGGCCTCTGGTCCTGACAACATACCTGGTCGTGTGCTGAAGGACTGTGCAAAGGAACTCGCAACGGTCTTCACGGACATCTTTAACATCTCACTGAGACAGGCCATCGTCCCCACCAGTTTCAAAGCCACCACCATCATCCTTGTCCCAAAGAAGGCAACGCTCGCATGCCTCAATGACTATCGCCCAGTAGCACTCACCCCCATCCTGATGAAGTGCTTTGAACGACTAGTCATGAAAAGCATCACATCTGTCTTCCCTGTCTCCCTGGATCCCTTCCAATTTGCATACCAACCTAATCGCTCAACCGACGATGCCATCTCCTCTGCCCTCCACACAGCTCTCACACATCTGGACACGAAGGACTCTTATGTTAGAATGCTGTTCATCGACTTCAGCTCGGCATTCAACACCATCATCCCCCAACAGCTCATCCATAAACTGGACAGTCTGGGGCTGAACACCTCAATGTGTAACTGGCTGCTAGACTTCCTGACCGGGAGACCACAGACAGTACGGGTCGGGAGTAACACATCTAGCACCATCACATTGAACACAGGGGCCCCACAAGGATGTGTGCTAAGCCCCCTTCTATTCACCCTGCTAACACACGACTGCACACCATCATACAGCTCCAACCACTTCATCAAGTTTGCGGACGACACAACAGTGGTAGGTCTCATCAGCAACAACGATGAGACGGACTACAGGAACGAGGTGAGCCACCTGGCCTTGTGGTGCGGACACAACAATCTCACTCTCAACGTGGAGAAGACAAAGGAGATTGTTGTGGACTTCAGGAAGAGGGATGCCCAACATGCCCCTCTGACCATCAACAGCACCGCAGTGGAGAGAGTAGACAGCACCAAGTTCCTGGGAGTGCACGTCTCAGAGGACCTGTCCTGGAGCAGGAACACTGCATCACTGGCCAAGAAGGCTCACCAGCGTCTCTACTTTCTCCGCAAGCTGAAAAGGGCTGGAGCTTCAACCCCCATCATGTGCACCTTCTACAGAGGTGCCATAGAAAGTGTCCTGACCAGCTGCATCACTGTGTGGTTTGGTGCATGTACTGCATCCTGCCGCAAGAGCCTCCAGCGCATCGTGAGAGCAGCTGAGAAGATCGTCGGCACCTCCTTCCCCTCACTGCAGGACTTACACAGCAACCGCCTCACTCGGAAAGCCCTCTGCATGGCAGGTGATCCCACACACCCACTACACAGCTGCTTCAGACTGCTGCCATCAGGGAGGAGACTGAGAAGTCTCCAGGCTCGAACCAGCAGACTGAGAGACAGCTCTGTTCATCAGGCAGTCAGGATGCTAAACACTCTGCCTGCTCTGCCTCCCCTCCCATTTGAACTGCCTTAACACAAAAAACTTTCTCACACATTACCACACAACACAAAGATTTTAACACTGGACTCTGTGTCATCAAACGGGTTATTCACTAAACTCTCGGTCATGTGCTCATTCAGTTTGCACTACTTCTCATATTTGCACTAATGTTTGTATTACATCACTGCCTATAGTCATACTACTGTTTACATTCACTGTTTACATTTATTAATACTGTTTACATTTATTACTACTGTTTACATTTATTACTACTGTTTACATTTACACTACTTTTATATCTACACTACTGCTGATACATATACAGTATTCTCTGACCAGCCTTATTTAAGGATGCCCAATGTGCCTTACTGCATATGCCACTTTGCCTCTATACCAACATCAACTACCTCATACATATACTGTGTACATTAACTCATATGCTGCTTTGCCACTCTTTGCAAATGTCAATGCTAGAACCTTCAGTTTATTTTATAGATATACTTTTTATACTTTTTTATACTACTATGCAAAAACTCAGGACAGTATTACACTTTTATTATTTCATTTTATGCTTATGTTCATTAAATGTTTAGTGTTTTAGTGTTGGTGTAAATTTTCATACTTTTATACTACTATGCAAAAACTCAGGACAGTGTTACACTTTTACTATTTTATGCTTATGTTTATTAAATGTTTCAGTGTTTTAGTGTTTAAATGGTTACTGTTGCACCGAGGGACTGAGAGAAACACAATTTCAATCCTGTGTATGTCCTGTACATATTACAGTTCTGACAATAAAGTTGACTTTGACTTTTGACTTTGACTTTTGACTAAAAGCGGTCGAGAACTGAGTAGCAGTGGAAGAGTTAATGACTCGGCAGGGTTGTGCAAGAGTGCAAGGTTTGACTGAGTGACAGACGAGTGGCATGTCAAACACAACAAGCATGTGGTCTGAGGAGGCAGTATCATAAACTTCCAGATTAGAAACATTTAAACCATGAGCTAAGACAAGATCTAAGGTGTGGCCACATTCTTGTGTTGGACCAGACACAAACTGAACAAAATTAAATGTATCAATCAGCTGTAAAAAATCTTTTACCAACGGTTTATTAGCACAACACATGAGGATATTAAAATCTCCGGCTAACAGGATCATGTCATATTTAGGTAGCACGCCTGCCAAAAAATCAGCAAAGTCAGTCAGAAAGTCCTTGTTGTATTTTGGAGGTCTGTATAAAATAGAACCTAGCACTGGGTGTGAGGATCCAAGCTCAAATAAATTGAACTCAAAGCTGGAATAAAATGTTAAAGCCTCTCTGTAAACAGTTGCTATTCCTCCTCCACGACCTGTCGTCCTAGGAGAGCTGAAGAAAGAACAGTTCAGTGGCAAGAGTTTACAAAAGCGTTGGACTCACCAGAAGTTAACCAAGTTTCAGTTGAGAATAAAAAATCCAGAAGAAATCCTTCAGAATAAAGGTCTTGTTAGTTAGCGATCTAACATTAACCAAGGCCATGTGAACATGAGATGGAGCTGGGGTGTCATAATCCATCTGGGGAGCTCAGTCCAGCAGCTGCAGGTTGTGATGATTCACCCCGCGCGCACGTAGGTGGGGGAGGGAGAGGTAGCGCACTGGCTACCCCTCTCTCCCGTTGACAACAGGAACCAGAGCCCAGGTGTAATCTGTCTGAGGAGCTCTGTTGAGCAGCTACAGGTTGTGATGATTCACCCCGTGCACACGTAGGTGGGGGAGGGGGAGGCAACGTACCGGCTGCTCCCCTCCCAGGCCGACAACTGGTACGAGAGCCGGGGTGCAATCCATCCACGGATCTCGATTCAGCAGGTTGTGATGATTTATTCCAAGCGTGCAGAGGTGGGGGGAGAGAGAGGCAGCGCGCAGAATGCCACTCATCCAGACCGACAGCAGGAATCTGAGAGGAGCTGATAGGATCCGATGAGCAACCCTGGATGAAAGTTGTCGATGGAGCTCCAAGCCCATGAGAGAGAGCGGCCAGCGCAAAACAGGCTTTCAGTCTGACCAGTCGGTCACTGCATTTCCTGTTACGTCTGCGCCCTCTCCATGCAGGCGGAGCGGGGGAGCAGCACAGGTAGGACGGCACGTCTGACAGAAATGGAGGGAAAAAAGTTTTCTGGCCATCTTGCACAAACAAAGCCAAGTTATTAAAACAGGGACAGAGATTTAAAAGTGTTTGGCAATCATACAACCGCAGAGAGTTGGCACCATGAATTATAAAAGCAAAAAACAACACAAAAACAATTAAAGTATGCAGAGATAGGCAAGCCGAACACACTGGCGCTACCATATTGATATATATATATATATATATATA
>JBBPBX010007653.1:26375-36743 GCA_038048925.1 Garcialebias charrua | reverse complement strand
ATATTACACATCTTGTTGTTCTATATTTTCCCAACAGAGCACTTTGCTCTCAGACTACAAGTTTACTTGTGATTCCTAGAGTTTCCAAAAGCCAAATGTGTTATGATTCAGGATACCCAGATAGTACAAGACCCGGAACGACACAAGAATCAGGCTTAGAAAAAGTGTATGGTGTTTATTATTTACAGTGAACAGTATATACATATAAACAGCTCGTCGTCTGGAGTCCCTGAGGAGGAAGGACAAGGTCAGGTGGATTTGGCAGATGGAGAGGGCATTGGCAATACTTTTTTTGTTTGTTCTCCTTACAGTTTTGGATGAGGCAGAGAGGCACCATTGTGAATCCAAATGGTTCCAGAGACATGTTTACCAGGCAAGCAAGAAAAGACAGGCAAGTGGCTAGAGAGGGCAAGGCACAAAAGACGAGGCACAGGACCAAGACAAACCAGGACAGGACCCAAGGCAACATGATAACTGTAGGCACAATAAACAAGGTAAGTCTCTCGTAAACTCTCTGTATTATTGGCCAGAAGCATAAGTACAGTACCAAGAGAAGGATCAATGCTCCAGAGTAAAGCTTGACTATAGCCTTAAGTAGTGCTGGAACTCATCAAGCAGATGTCCGTCAGCTGGTGGTGATTAGTGGCCACCTTGGAGCTGCAGCAAGAGCTACTCTCACAGTACTACCCCTCTCAAGAATCTCCCCCAGTTGACCTGAGGAGCTTCTCGGGGTGGGCCTTGAAGAAGGCAGTGATGAGGCTTGGGTCGAGGATGAAAGATGCAGGAATCCAAGATCGCTCTCTAGGGCCGTATCCCTCCCAGTTGACTAGGTATTGGTATCCTCTTCCTCTGCGTCATACATCCAAGATGTTTTGAACAGTGAAGGCTGGATGATTGTCGATCATCTGGGCAGGTGGAGGGAGGTCGGCAGGAGGGCACAAAGAACTATCCGAGACGGGCTTGACTTGAGAAACATGGAATGTGGGATGAATTTACATAGAGCTAGGAAGTTGGAGTCTTACTACAGATGGATTTATGATCTTGATGATGGGGAATGAACCAATGAACTGAGTATCTTTTAGGTGGATGTTCTTGGTAGAGAGCCACATCTTTTGACCAACTTGCTAGGAGGGTGCTGATGACCAGTGACAATCGGCAAACTTTTTGTTTTGAGTTGCCGTGCGTAGGAGAACAGCTTTGGCTTGGCACCAGATATGACGACAACTGCAGAAGTGGTGTTGAACGAGGGAACTGTGATGTCAGTCTCCTGGCTGGGGAACAGGGGTTGCATGTAGCTAAGGGAAGCTTCAAAAGGTGACATGCCTGTGGCTGAGGATCAATGAGTATTGTGGGTGTATTCCACCCAAACCAGGTGCTGATTCAAAGCTAAGGGGTTGCGTTCCACAATGCATTGGATGGTGGTCTCTAACTCCTGGTTACTATGCTCTGCTGGCCATTCATCTGGGGATGATAACCGAAGGTGAGACTGGTGGGAGCCCCTAAAATGTTGTAAAAACAACACCAAACTTAAATTATGAATTAATTTAACTTTAATTTGTCTCGGTAACGCAGACTTCGGTAACGCAGACTTTACATTGACCTCCTCCTGTTGCAATCATAGCTGTCAGTAAAGCGTTGCGTTGTAGTGCCGAACCTTATGGGTTCGAGTCCTACATGGGACAACGTTTTTTTCTCTCCTTTTAATTCATTCCAGATTTAAAAAACACATGAAAACTATTTACAATACAACAAGAAATGAAGCATAAAGTCTTTTTAATCTGGAATGAATAAATAATATAAAGAAAGAAGGGGGAAAAAAAATGTCATACCTCGTGGGACTCGAACCCACGAGGTCTCGTTAAGCAGTGCAATGCTTTACCTAGTTCGCCACCAGGTCACGTGTATATTTTAAGGTCCACATTTCTTATAAACAAACATTCTTTGGCTTTAGTTGGTCATTTACTCCCATGAGTGACGCTGCTAATAAGGACAGATTTTCTTTTCTTGACCTCAGAGAGCAGAACTTCAATCTCCGCACCGGTAGAGTTCTTCTTTTTACTTTTCGCTGTCATTTTATGAACGAACACGTTTTGCCTCTGAGGCAGGAAACGTAGCCTTATATGGTGTTTTGAGGGGTGGGAATTATGTAAATGACCTCTCCGCGAGCACGCGCAGGTGAATAGAACAGGTGGGATTCATTAAATTTACGCAGCTCGTTTACACACTTTTCCTGTGGATAGAAGAGT
Organism: Garcialebias charrua; assembly: GCA_038048925.1. Classification (NCBI taxonomy): domain Eukaryota; kingdom Metazoa; phylum Chordata; class Actinopteri; order Cyprinodontiformes; family Rivulidae; genus Garcialebias; species Garcialebias charrua. The sequence continues at coordinate 34,497 of JBBPBX010007653.1, read as the reverse complement.
TTGTTGAATCTGACGTGGCATGTTCGTACGAACGCTTCGTACGAACAAAAGTAGGAGAAATTTAGGATAAAAATATGAACATGTTCATGCATGAGGGCCATTGTCTACTTTTAAGATTAGACAATCTTTCCTTTTTGATACATCCTATAGTTAGGGTTGGCTTGGGTTTCCTCAGCTCTCCCTTAGTTTAGTCTGCTATTAGCCTGGCCCTCGTCTTCCTGCACAGCTCCGCTCAATTCTCATTTCCCTTCACTGCACAGTCTGGGACTTCTCCCATAGACAACGATTTCTCCGGACGATTTTTGACCGGACCAATCAGAGAACAGAAGGGGCGGAGTTTTTGGCCCCTAACCCACGCCCCCACCTGTCCCAGCGCAGCCAGCGAGCATTCGCATGTTCTCATTCAAAGCGATGCAAAGCGATGCAGGACTGTTTTATATGTGACACAAATGTATTAAATTCCCCTTCTTAATCCCTTATCTGGAGTTTTCTTTTGTTTTTTTGCCAAAAGTCAAGTGATCGCTCGCTCCCTCCTCCTCCTCTCCCTCCGCTGATGAGGAAACGTCTCAGGTTGTCACGAGAGAATTAAACTCGGGTTTTACGTTGCTGCCCGAGTCCCATCAGATTTCCTGGTCTTCTGGTGTGTTGGACCAGCGATCCATGGTTTTATTTTATTTTATTAGAACGTTTTATTAACATTATAAACACAGAATATGCAAAGGCAGCGAGAGAAAATTCAGCAGGAGGCGGAGCTGAAGTCAAGTTCAGAAGACCACGGGGGAGTGCGCAGCCAACGAGCATTCGCATGTTCTCATTCAAAGCGATGCAGGACTGTTTTATATGTGACACAAATGTATTAATTTCCCCTTCTTAATCCCTTATCTGGAGTTTTCTTTTCTTTTTTTTTGCCAAAAGTAAGTGATCATCGCTCCCTCCTCCTCCTCCTCTCCCTCCGCTGAGTGAAATGAACAAGGAAATGACTGAGGTTGTCACGAGAGAATTAAACTCGGGTTTTACGTTGCTGCCCGAGTCCCATCAGATTTCCTGGTCTTCTGGTGTGTTGGACCAGCGATCCATGGTTTTATTTTATTTTATTAGAACGTTTTATTAACATATAAACACAGAATATGCAAAGGCAGCGAGAGAAAATTCAGCAGGAGGCGGAGCTGAAGTCAAGTTCAGCAGACCACGGGGGAGCAGCCATCAGCAGAGGCCACGCCTCCAGCAAGAATCGTTTCTCAATGGAGAAAGTCCAGACCCTAGTCCAAAGCGAAGTGAAGGACAAGGGTCTGGTTTTACCCAGGCTAGTCTGCTATAGGCTTAGACTCCTGGAGGACAAACTGACCACATTTATTCACTTTGCTGCTGTCTTTATTTTCTCTACTCTACCTGTTTTGTGTTTCTACTTGTTTTGTATTTGTATTTTTTATATCCTTGTTGTGTTTTTTTGTCTTTCTTCCAATAGGGGTATCTAATACATCTGCATCTACATCTGGACCTGCCATTCTGTGTTTGTTTGTTTCTACTTCCTATCCTCTCAAACCCAAAGCAGATGGCCGCTTGTCCTGAGCCTGGTTCTGCTGGAGGTTTCTTCCTGTTAAAAGGGAGTTTTTCCTTTCCACTGTCTCCTTTTTGCTTGCTCAGGATGGGAGACTGCGACGAAGTGAAGATTCAATGAGTCTGCTGGCTTCCTTCCTTAGATAGAGAACTTTTACTAAATGTTTTTATGTATGTGAATGTTTCTGTTCAGTGCCCTGAGACAACTTCCGTTGTGGTTTGACACTGAAGTATATACATAAATAAACTCAAACTCAACTGAAACTCTCTGAAAGGAAACTGGAGTACCTGGAGAAAACCCATGCAGCATGGAGAAAACATGCTAACTCCACACAGAAAGGCCTAGTAAGGCTGGGATTTGAACCAAGGAAATCTGCTCTCTGAGAGGCGGTAGCTCTATCAACTTCTCCGCCGTGCTGCCCTCAGCAGAACAAATTAGTTTAAAATGATCCGATTACCTATGTATAATATTTAGTATTAAGGGGCATCAGAGGTTGAGTGGTTAGAGAAGTCATCCTCCAATTTAATAAATGGAGGTTTGATTCCACCACCATGCAGTCACATGTTGATGTGTCCTTGAGTAACAGGTCCCAGTAACAAATATCTCTTGTAAATGAGTCCTCGAGGCTCATAGAGACTAACCTGTATAAATGAAGGTTGAATTAAAAATAAAAAAATACCCTGAATCATTTATTGCAGTTGGTGTATGAATGCTATCTAAAGCTCTGATTAGTCTCTACAGCTTCAGATTATCTTTGTAGAGATGTACTAGATAGAGTACTGTATCTATACATGTGTGTGTAGGTAAATGTGGGCATTGAGTGTGTTGTAAAGAGCTTTGAGTATCTTGATTAGAGAGAAGTGCTGTAGTCCATTTATAAGGTATCAACTCTGTAAAATATCTTGTGAAAAGTATGTACATAAAATAAATGAAAATGTCAAAGAGGAATAAAAAATTACTTGACGTATTTCTTACACTTTATAAAATTTTGGAATGAATTCATTTCAAGGCCACTTCTCAATAGCTTGTTGAGTAGGAGACTGGAGTTATTTCCAATATCAACTTATAGATGTTCTGTGCAGTGAAAATGTTGGTGAACGCAGACTGTTTAAACTCTGATCACTGATAAAAATGTCTCTCCAGCGTCACAGACATAAAAAGTTATGAAGTCATATTCAGCAGCAGCTGTCAACCAAGTTTGAAGAGCGAGATAAAATAAATTTGAAAGAATCTAATAATTATTTCACAATGAATTTGTCTTTGTTATTCATTTTTCAACACGTAGCAAAATTTTGAGTACCAACATGACATGAGGGCCTCACTTTGCTTTTTGTTTCTAAACATAGCAAATTTAACATTGCCGTATTAAACTTTTTGGTTAATCTTTTTGGAAATCTTCAAGAAAGTTGTCAGTAAATAAAGATATAACCCAGGAGAGCGTGTTTTTTTTTTACTACATAAGGTTGTATGGTGCAGAAGGTATTTTGTGATACAAGTTCAGTATGATGCAGTAAAGATGAAACTCATGGGGCTCAGTGTGTAGAGATTAATGTAGTTTTTAAGTATGATCTCAGATAAAGGTCAGTTTAAAGGCCAGCTGTCAACGTGCTACCTTCAGAATAAATTGATTTCATGTTGTTTTATTATTCCTAAGGGTTTAGTAAAATGCTCTTCTAATGTGTGATAAATGCAGAGTTTTAAGTAGGTCTTTAAAAACATTTTATTTTCTAAATAATATTCTACCTTCACAACGCAGCCTTCTCTTGTTCTTGAAAACAAAATACTATTTTACTTTCCTTGCTAAGCCGTTACCACAAATCAAATCAATTCATTTCAGTTTATTTATAAAGCACAGATTCATATCAAAAGTCATCTCAGGGCACAGTCCGTTACCTCACTCCTAGGAAGCTGAAACATGTGGAAAGCATTCCGTATCTAAAACTATCATATTCTGACCTACCGTTCTTTTTGGCCTACAAAGTATAAGCAACTACTTTTTTCACAGGCTTTAAACCCCGTGGCTTATACAATGCTGCAGATAATTAATGGGATTTTTTTGACAGGCTAACAAGCTTTCTGTCACCAAAAACATTTAGCTTAGTCACACCCGAGTGTTCACATAGCTGCCTAATACACGTTTCTCTTGGTGGGTCGGTCCTCGTGACTAAATGAAACTACCTGTATAAATAAAGGTTAAAAAAAAAGGCTGACTAATGAAATTCCCGAGCAGGTCACAGTCAAACCAATGAAATAGGGAGGGGAGAGAGAACGGGAATGGGGATTCCCCTGCTTGAACAGAGCATGTTAGCCTCACATGCTCACAGAACAACCTTGCTCCGTGGAACACAAACTTGCAGCAGGAGGAATGTAGTGACCAATAGCTATGTTTACATGTGCAAAATTCTTTGACAGGATTGAAATGTTTTCAGATTAAATAATTGAAACGCATCGTTTACATGGGCACAATCAGTTCACGACGAGCGTTTGCATGCAGCAGGCTTTGATTCTGAACAGAAGTACTGACATGTGCAGAGTGGTAAACTCCCTTTAAAAGAACCACAGAAGAAGACGTTATACTTCCGGTTTACTTCCGGGATAAAGGTAAACAAATCTGAGTGTCCAAAATGGACCCAAAACAGGTTTTAATGACGGTGGAGATGTTACTGCACTCCCTGATTGAGCTACAGGTAATACAGATCATTTTGAGCTCTTTCAAAGTTTCTAGTAGAAATGCAGTGTCTGCACTGACCAGTTTTGTTTCCCTGACATGCTAATATTATTAGCATTAGCCAGGTGGAAATACATGAGGTTGACATAGGTTGCACATGTGCAGTCAGGTCAGTTTTCCACAATTGGAATAAAATGATCAGATTAAGTGTTTGCATGCACACTATTCAGATTATGAAGGCTGGTTTATACTTCTTGTTGCACGTCTTTTACCCCTCGTTGAGTGAAAAAAAGTTGTGCAACTTCCGTCTGCACTCCCGCTGCGATCCCCCGGTGACAGCTGTCCTATACATGGCCCCCAGTCAGCACTGCGAGACGCGGAGGATGCGGCCCGGAGCGTGTGATTGGTTCAAAGTTTGTGGGCGTTTTTTGTTTGGATGTCAATATATGGTGTATCACACCACTACCCGCTACTCTTCCAGAAGCCGTTTTTTGTTTTTGCTTTGACATGGATAGTTTTGAAGCTAAACTCGCCTTGTGTAGATCTGGTCCTGTTCAGCGGGTGAACGTGCCAACGCAGTTCGCGTCGTCTTTCCATGTTCGCGGTCAATAACATAAGTATAAGGTCATTTTCTTCATCCTCGTCCTCTGACTCGTCATCCAACCTGAGAAGCATCTCTTTTGCCGCTTGCACATACATTTTTTTCATTGTGAACTGTAGAAAACTTCCTCCATCCATCAACAGTCCTATAAGCTGTGCGCGTGACGTATGCAGTGGGAGGGAAGAGGGAGGGATTACTATTATGTATCCCCCACGTCTTTTCCAAGTATAAACACTCAATGCGGTCGGTGACACACACGCAATTACGTCATTGCTGGGCCGCAGCCGCACGTCTTGCATGAAGTATAAACAAAGCTTGAGTCGGCATAAACCACACCTCTTATTCGGATAACAAATTATTTCGGATCAAGTTGAATCAACAAAGAATTATCTGAATGGGGCGTTTACATGACGCAAATTTATTTCGGATGGCCGTTTAATCCAATTACTTGTGTCCATGTAAGCATAGCTACTGACTTTCTGGTAGGCTACCGTACTGTATTTTTATTTAAACAGCTGTGATACAGACACTGTAAAAAAAAAAGACATTTACTGTACATATTTGTCTATTTTCCTGGTACGTATTGTAGCATTTTGTGGTTCATTTTGATTGACTGCTGGTTACATGGCCACTGGGAGGGATTATGGATTAAATTTATACTTATTGTTAATCATTTCAGCTAGCTGTATAGCGTTTTTTTTTTTTCTTTTTCTTTTAGTGATTTGTCTTTTCTCGCTAACCTAGTTTTTATATGTTCATTATGTGTTAGTTTGTGTTAGACCATTCAGTAGAGTAACTATTAGTGAGGGAGGTGTCCTGAAGACCTGTGAGGTTTACTCTGTCTGCATTGAACATTCAAATAAAGTCTATAAAACTCCATCTGGTGATTGAATCTTGATCTACAACAAGAGCTGTACATCTCTCTCAGTAGCTGTGTGCTGTCTCTCATGTTACAACGTGAACACCATGGCTTATACGTACGTGGCTGAGTTCAAATTTCATACCATGAACATGCAAATGTGAGCTGGTAAGACAATTAAAAATAAAAATCCTTGAATCCTTATACACAAGTGCTTGTATGTACAATTTTTGCTTGTTTGTTTTAGTGTGCACGGCTAATATTCAGGTGCACTCTATAGACCGGAAAGTACGGTAGGATCAAGGGTGGACTGAGGATTTACATTATAAATGACAAAACTCTGTGCCAGTCTATACACAATGAAAAAAATGTGTGTACTACATTCAGCAATAGAGAAAACATGAAGGAATTTTTTGTTTCATTATAATTTTTGTTCTTCAATACAGGCGGCATGGGACACTCAATTATGCTGCAAAATTGCTGCCTGTTGTTGATGGGCAGTTTTGGTGTGGTTGTAACTGAGCTTGATTAACAGCTCAATCTACAACATTTCACAATAAAATATTGTTTTCGAGGTTTGACCAAAACAACAGCTTTGTCATTTTTCAATTAAAGACTAAAGATTATTTTAGTCTCAAACTCTGGCATGAAAGGTGACAGGTGATGTGAATTCCTTCAAGAAATCAAGGTCTTTAATTTATGAATAAAATTTAACTTCATCTGGCTCATTAATAAGTAAATAAATGTACCTATAGGTGGTCAGATTTAGTGTTGTGGCAGAGCACACTGCTGTCTAACTGAAAGTGGAAATACGAGGAAAAACTGACAATGAGAGTGAGGAAACGGGTTGACCCTTCCCCAATGACAGAAGCACAAGACATCTTTTTTTATTACATAATTGTTTACCTATAAACACATACACATTCACAAATCAGAAGCTGTGCAAAGTAAAGCAGTATAATGGAGCAGCAGTCTGTGGACCAGTGCTTCCAGTGATGTTACTTCTCTATAGCAACCACAGCAGAATAACACTGACTCAGTCTTAGAGAGTGGTTAACCCAGAGCTGACAGCAGGAGATGTCTAAAACCACACCCACACGGGTGTCTCTTTCTTTTATGCTCTTGAATTTCCATACAAATCTAAAAAATAGAAATTAAATGGTTGCCTGTTACTGTTGGGGTGTATAACAGCAGAGAACCTGCGGTCATGTTATAAAGATTAGAAGACAAAAGTTTTAGCTTTCTTACCTCTCATTTAATATTCGTAGCTATTTTCTGCATGGATTGCAGATTTTCATGTTTCTCAAATATTGTTTGTTGTTCCTGTTTATGCGCAAGCTAGCACTAGCATCAAGCTAACACATTTATTAACTGCATCACTGCCTATGTAGCAGTTAGAGAGGACATGGAGGTAGATGGAATGAGGACAGAGTGACATGGAGGAGGATGACGCTGTCCCTGAAGAGCGAAATACCAAAAGAAAAAGACAATGACAGGCCGGCCACCTTAGCAATATGAATTTCTGCGTACATCAAACAAACAGCATTTAAAAAACGTAACATGTCTGAGGCTGTGATAAATCTTAACAAATCAGACTTATTTTACGAAGGTGTGGCCAATTGTTATAATTCTAAACTAGAGAAATTGCATTTCTTGTGAAAAGGCAGTGTGAATGCCTATTACGAAAAACAGCCAAAATTAGCTAAAAACAAAAGTGCCGAAATGTAGCTGAAATGGAAGAACATGCAAACCCAAACAGAAAGAGCACATATTTGCTGAATTAGGTTTAAATAAGCAGAAATGAGCACACAAATTAAGAAATTAGCTTAAAAAAGGCTGAAATTAGTATGAATAACTGAAAAGTAGTTGAAAAGGTAGAAAGAAGCTCAGAGTTAAGTGGAAAGAGCTCAAATGAGCTCCAACAATGTAGAATTAGTTTTAAAAGCTAAAATTAACATAAAACAGCTACTGTATATAGTAGCAGAAATAGCAGAAAAGCTGAAACTAGCAGATAAAAACTGAAAGGAGCATAACAAGCTGAAAACAGCATAAAGTTAATTAGGCTGAAAGTAGCAGAAATAAAGATAAACTGCAGATTTATTAAAGTCACCACCTCTCTGTGCCTCTCAAAAGGACGTGGTTTTGTTCAAGGAAGGAGGCTGAGGTCTGTTGGACCTGCAGCCTCACACACGCTCATATTCCAATCTGCTGTATGGTGAAAAAGATTCACAGTTCCGACCTTTTGTCAGGACTGTTTTCAGCATTACCTATAGAAATCATATTTATGTTCCTCATCTGACAATTTAAATCCAAACTATCTCTGAAAGAACAGTTACTGTTTTTCATTTTGTTCAGCAGCAGCTGCTCTTCATATTATCTTCCATGTTTACTTGTGCTAAACATCTCTCCCGGCCATCCACCTCCTCAAGAAGCAGG